>JBBPDE010000011.1:14459697-14477846 GCA_037974605.1 Nannopetersius ansorgii | reverse complement strand
CTCATTCTTTAGAACTTTTTGTTGCTTAACTTTGCTGTATCGTGAACCGTACCGAACCGTGACCCCAAAACCGAGGTCCGTACCAAACCGTGACATCTGTGTACTGTTACACCCCTAATATATAATATATAAGTGCTATGGCCTATAATGGTTTTTTAAAAGAAGTGCAATAAAAGACAGACTAGAAAAGAGAACAGAGCAGAATAAAGATCAGAACACAGAACATCTGTTAGTCTTAATTCTTTCAAAACCCAAAGCCATTTCAGTGGAATGCATGTTTTCAGTTGAACTACAACCTTTAAACATGTCAATTACATCAGATGTTACTTATTTTTTGTTCACTCAGCATTCCATGTGAGTCAAGGAAGAAACAAGGTCATTTTGTAACCATTGCTGCTTATTTATTACTCCTCTTCTTCTTCTGTGTTCTCGGTGTTAAAAGCATCTTTGCAAATGTGAAAGTTTCAGGCCAAGAAAAAAAAAAAAAACAACAACCTGAAAAGACTGATTAGGTTTACAGCTTAGTCTTACTTCTTACTACATACAGCACTGTGTATGCTAAACATAATAAACTATTCTTACTTTAGATATATAGAACTGCATTCTCCTGATTACACTGCCTTATGTTCTCTTGATTCTTCTATTCATATTTCCACTAAATATATTTTCTTTTGAATTTTACAGCAATCAGTCATTTCAGAACTAATGTTCAGAGTCTGGGGTGTTTGTGAGGCATAGCAGTATACAAGCGAAAAATAAGCAAAACAGAATATAACCGATTCATTTACATTTATCAGACGCTTTTATCCAAAGACACTTCCATACCCTACCTACAGGGAACAGTCTCCCTGGAGCAACTAGGGGTTAAGGGTCTTGCTCAGTGGTGGTGTGCTGAGGTTAGGATTCGAACCTATAACCTCTTGGTCTACAGTCAAGTATCCTACCACTAGGCCACCATCACCCCTGCGTTCCAGAGATCTTACACAAATCAATATATTCTGGAGCTAACACAACACCACTTTTTACCTCATAACACCAGTATTCCTTGAGTATCTGCCAGCACTGATTTAGTATTTCTAAAATGAGCTCGTTTTACTTGAAGCCCTAGCCTTCCCCTTAAAGTAGATCATCAACTACTAAAACTACCCTAGGAAGTAATGCACTACTGACAGCTGTACATCACACAGTGTGGCTGTGTGCTACAGCCATGAAAATAATGAAATGATTGAAATGTTAAACAATTTCAAAATGAAAGGCTTGGTAGAGTTTCTAAATGCATGAGCACAGCCCCACAGTAACGAAGCTTATTTTTTTCCTCCAACATTTATCATACAATTTGCAGTTTCTCTGCTTTGGGTTTAACATGTTGAAAACATTGAATTTAAAATGTTGCACAGATCATATTCAAATAATTATTAGGCATTAATATTCTGCAGCATTCTGCATAGTCTTAGGTTTCAGATTAGGTGTTTTACAGGATTGGTAAGGTTCTTTTTCTCTCTCACATATACAGTCCTGCACCATATTTAGTGACACATATTTTTTTCCTCAGCATTTCTCAGGCAGATGCTGTGAAAGCTGAATGAGTGGGCAGGGGAGGAGTCATCTGGGGGTGAAGGTGATGCATTCAACCCTCAGCAAATAAACATCTCCAGGAGCACAGGCTCCTCCACAACACATTTAGACATTCCACAGCTGGCCTGACATCCCCTCCCTTCAAATTTAATTAGAATGTGGGACTTCGTCAGCAGATGGTCACAGTGGCAGCCCTGGCATCCAGGTTTGTTCTCTAATGAAAGCCCCAGGAGGGAGATGAAGGGAGCAGGTCATGGGGGTAGGGGAGACATGTCCGCAGACCCACACATCTGTGTAAACACTGTGGCGGAGCGCCTCAAAGGGTTTCGCCACAGCCCGGATGTGGGAACTGTGGCCTCCAGTGGTCCCGAGAGCTTTGTGAGGTGGTCTGTGTTAGAGCTGCACAATATGGTCAAAGAAAAATATTGTAATTATAGACTTCAATTGAGATATGCCACGCAATGTATAAAAAATGCAAGAAAGACATCAATAGAACATGAATAAAGCTTGGCTTATGTTATTTAGACAAAAGAAAATGTGTGAACTATGTGCACCGTCATCAACTAACATCAGTAAATGGAAATGAAAGAAAAAATGCATATACTGAGACATGGATATTAAAAATAACAATGAAAGGTGTATTATTACATAGAGTAAGCAGTCTATTGTAATGTTTTTTACTAGTCTGGAAGATTAGCATTTAGGCTTTGCTTGCAGTATGAATAGGATATATATACAGTATATATTACAGCTGCACGATATCAGGAAACATGCAATATGCGATAATGTTGTTGAGTGTTACGATGGCGATATCACATGCGATAAATAAGTAAAAACTTAGCCTATATAGTGTTAATATTTTTCTGCTTTGGATTTGCTGGTAACATAGACTCCAGACACTGACTAGTCTATGCAGAAAAATGCAATATTTACATTTTTTTAAAGTACTTAAACAGAGCATTTTAATGCCTCCCATAAAACATCGGAACCATTGAACATTGTTGAAAAAAATCTGAAAATATTTTTACATTAAAAAAAAAAAAAAAGTGTACATAATTTATATTATAGTAAGTTCTTAGCCAGAAAAAAATAGCAAAAAGAACAATCTATAACAGCAGCACAGAAGATGAAGAAAACTGTCCAGTGATTTTTTTGCCCTCTTCTCTGTGGCACTGGGTGAAGAGCTTTGGAAAAACACCATTTATCGCAGTTCAGTCAGTAGTTCGCGATATGTATATTGCGCATGTTGATATCGCAATGACAGAAAATTTGTGATATATTGTGCAACCCTTATATATATACATACACTGTACACAAATCTTTGGTTGAACAGTTTTTAAGTAAAATTCATTATTTTCACAGTGAAATAAGACGTTACAATGACACATTAATCTCTCATTTAATACTTTATAACTTCATTTTTAAGATGCAATTAATTAATTAATTAATTTAAAAGGTATTTAATTATAAATATATACAGCTTTAAATGCAAAAAGTCTGGGCTGTGCTTAATGGGTACAAGTTGTACCGTTTTGTATTTGATAAAATCACAATAGTCAAACAGCACTAGGCCTAAAAGCATTAACATGCATTAACATCATACTGACAGGCCCATGAATGATCACCTTCAAAATTCAAATTATTTAACTGTTTTGGGGGGTAACGTGTTAATCACCCTCTTGATAAAAATGACATGCCTCTTTCATTTTGGGGCAGCAGCTGTAATTCTGCCTTAGTTTTGTCACTGTAAATCTATGAAAATAATGTATTGATCATTTTTTAAACCTTTAACTAAAAAATCGTAAACTGACAATGGTTGTTTTAAGACTATTTATGAACTATTCACATTGTCTAAGCAAGTGAGCTTAAAGGGAGCACTTAACAGGGACACCAAGAGTTTTGGAATAAAACTATAATGGATTTAATTTTAAGATATGAATTTTGTTATATAAATGTTTTTAATCATATAAAAATTATATACTATGTGCAGAGAATATATGCTTACTGAATTTATGTTTATACTTAAGCTTTTTTTCAATGAAGTCATGCTGATGCGCTCCATTGTTTATGCTACGGTACCCTTTAAGCTCATGTTAAAATTATATGAAATCTTTAAAAAATAATGCAATCTACAAATATTAATGCTCAACAATCTGGAAATAAATAATGTACTAAACAGTAAAACAAGATATAGTCACTTGTCATTTACTACATCAGTGTAGTGCACAATCGTATATGACTAGCATGCTAACCACATATCATAGCATTTGCTAAAAGCCTGAAATCTCTAATGACCCAATTCCAACTTGTACTAGGTGGTGTTAGATACACTAATCTCTTCAATTTGTAAAAAAAAAAAGGCTAGACAAAGGTTGAAGTATGTAAAAAAATCTGATTTTCTGAGGGGTCTCTTCTGGGCAAAGTTTTTATGCGGCTTTCAAAATGGTCAGCAGGATGAGTGAACAATGTCAGAATATGCAGCAGCAGACATGTATAAACTTTGTGTGTGGAGAACAATGTCAGAACAATGCTATACCACAGGATAACCAGGTATATTTTGAAGCCTATTTGATCTTCCTGCCAGAAATATATCCCGATATCATGCTGATCTTAAGTGATTATCTTCCTAGATTAGTTAACTGACAGCCCGACAAATATTGCAATAACAATATTTAGTCGTTTGCCTTCCTGTTTGGGCCTCTGAAACAAAATAGCATTATTTTCTCAGAGATTCTCTCAACACATTTCAATCTCATGTGTAAATCAAATCTGAATAACACACTGTTATGTCTATTAAGACAATCAAAGAAATACACCACACAACAACACATACACAACATCTAATAATAATAATACATTTTATTTATTTAAAGGCGCCTATGTGGCACACAAGGACACCGTACAATAAAACAAGTGCTAAAAACCGTATAATAATAATAATAATAATAATAATAATAATAATAATAATAATAATAATAATAATAATAATAATAATTACAGACAAGAAAAATAAATAAATAAATAAATAAGTATCAGAGCGAGAAAGCATGCTTAAACAGATGGGTTTTGAGTGTGGATTTAAAGTCTAATAGTGAATTGAAGTTTCTGAGGTCAGGTGGTAGTAAGTTCCAGAGCCAGGGAGCAGAGCGGCTGAAAGACCTATAATCACCTAATTAAGTTTAATTCAACATATTGTAATGTGTCTTTACTGGCTTGTTTTGTTTGTTTAAACACTTAAAATGTGTTTGTTTTTTATTTGTTTGTTGGAAGCACATCCCATAATTTCATCATTTTTAACAAGCAAAAACAATGGAACCTGATCTTCTCAGTTGAAGTCTGGAATATGCTCATATATTGACCTCATAATCTAATAATTTATCTGAAGTTAAGGGTAACAGGACAAAAGGTAATCTGATTTGAGAACTACAGCCTGCTGTCCAAGGTAGTAAGTAAACTTTCATACTCATGCACACAGTCACAAACTAGCTTTAGACAATATCCTGCACAGCCAGTCTCCACATTTACTGCAAGGCTTTATCTGCAGAGTCTTGTCACACTGCAACACAGGTTTGTGGATCAGAGTGTCACGATTTTGGTTTTATATCGCATATCGTCACACCCCTATTTATCAGAAATACACAGAGCCTTATGAAAACGCTAACTCGAGTGAGGTCAGAGTGTGCATCTTCTTTGTGTTTCACTCATTGTATTTTTCATGCATTTTGTCTCACTGTGTCCAAGTCAGCACTAGCTACTATCACAGAGCGTCAACTTCAGCAAGCCCTATCCACAGGGTTTAAACAGCGTCTCCTAGAAACGTCAGATCTGCTGACTTTCTTACACTAATTTGTTGCGGCCCTTCCAGATAATCTCCTTAAAACTTGATTACATTTAACATGGCAGTGTTTGACACTGCTGGGGGTGAAACTTTCATGAGCTTTTGCATAAAGTGCACAAAATGCAACAAGCAATAATTCATACAGTTATTAGTCTAGTTTACTAGAGAGAGTTTTTATTCATCCATGTTTAATCTTTGCTCAAATCTTTGTACAGTCAGATCCAATAAAAACAGCAAAGAAAGCCACCGCCCCCCCCCAAAGTAATGGGGTGCATTTGATAATTTCCACTCTACAACTTCACTGCTGTTGTCTTTAACTGGTAACACTCATGGATGGCTCCAGACTAAATAAACTCTTTATCTGGTTTGTGAGTTACTGGTTCAGATAATGAAACACATCATTTCGGAGAAACAGGTCAGTTTAGCACAACCAATGACAGAAAAAATATTCTCATTTAAGCAGTCTCTCATGACATCAGAGAACAAAAGAAAGGCTAAAAAGAGAGGGAGAGAGAAGAAGTAGTAAGAATGAGCCCTCTTTTGAGTTCAGGGAGAGGCAAGAAGTTCTTGCCTAACACACTGGCATGCTTATTGGCCCATGTGTGGACTGTTTTCAGCTCTGATCGCTTCCATATGTGATCAAGGCCATGTGCAGGAAAAGAAATGTTTTCAATTTCTGGCAAGTAACAGACTGAATGAGACGACAAATTCGGTGTGCTTAAATACCATTGTGGTTAAAACCTCAGAAGGACTTGCTGTCAATGTCATGTGAAGGTCCACTCTAATGTGTTTTATGTCACCAACATGACCACTCTCTGCATAGTAACAACACTGCTAAGTTACAAGGGGACGGCAAACAATCGGAATGTTGTGCTAAGACTCAATCCACGTAAAAAGTCAGGTTTTCTGTCTGGCAGTGTTGAGCCATCTGCCTTGTATTATGCAGTGCACACCATCAAATGAGTGATTTAAACTAGTCCAAAGAAACAGGCAGAAAGGGGATGTGTGGAAAATCTGACACTAAAACCAAAATGATTCAAGATGAGCCAGACAGACAAATTCCAATTAGGATCTGAGACAGGATGTCAAACTGCAAAGTGAAATGCCTCTGGCCTAGCTCGCTCAAAACCAGACCTAGTCTTTAAAATTAGCCACCAAAGAAAAAAAAACACCACCAAAGAAAAAAAAAACATTCTAAACCTTCAAGAAACTATATTTTGCTACATAATCCCTCATATGTTTGAGCTATGATGTCCCAAGAACATTTTTCCAATTTATTTGACTTTGGCTTTTTATTATAGCACTAAAATAATTGTCAGGAAACTACAGTGACAAGAAGTGAAGCATTGAATTGACTGGATTCAAATGTGTCTATTATTCACACATTAATAAAATGCAGTACAGCAACACAATTACAACTAAACCTAGGTAAACTAAAAGAAAATCATGCTGGTGTAATATACATTCCTTATGGGAAAATGTACTGTATTTATCTTGATTATACAGTACCATCCTGCACAGCACTCTAGCATTATTAAGACCCTAAAGAGAGAAAGAACAGTGTTCCTATGCATTTGCACTATATGCTTCAGGCTTTTGACCTAGTATGAGGTAATTTCTCCTAAAGCAGGGCCACATGCCTTACTAAAAGGGGCCATGTTACAGAGCAGGCTAGAGAGGCTTATGCCATCATAATCACCCAGCATCTGGTGCAACAGCTAAACAGTGCAACAGCTAAATCAGTGCACTCATTAGCCCAGGAGGTACAGTGCCTTGCAAAAGTATCCACCCCCTTGGCTTTTTATCTATTTTGTTACATTCCAACCTGTAATTTTAATGTTTTAGTCTTATTTTATGTGACTGATCTGAACAAAATAGTCAGTATCCGTCCGAAATCGCATACTACATACTACGTACTACATTTTGAATCAGTACGTACTGCTCTATATAGTATGAATGAGGGTAGTATGAATGGAATTCGGACGTACTACATCCGCTACGTTGATGTTGTCACGTGTCGTGTGTCGTCACAGCAGCGCGTTATTTTTTACCTTTACAGAGGGCATTTTTTCACAAGTGTGATTTAACCACAATGAACGTGTAATTTAACGTTTTCTTTAAGGTACTTACACTTGAAAAGAGTCGCGTCTCCGTCTTCCGCCATTTTTCGAATCTGCCGTCGCGTTTCCCACTGCCTTATGGGATAGTGCAGAGTTCATCGAATGCATACTACGGAATTCGCCAGAAGCAGTAGGTCATCCGGGAACTTCTCGCCTACTGTTTTTCCCATACTACGAATTCGGACATACTACTCGCCTCGCATACTGCTTTTCGCATATTATATAGTAGGCAAGTAAGTTCGTGAAGTGAAATGAGAAAAAAATATAAAAAACTGAAAATTGGCATGTGCATATGCATTCATCCACTTTGCTATGAAGCCCCTAAAAAGTTCCAGTGCAACCAATTACCTTCAAAAGTCCCATAATTAGAGAAATGGAGTCCACCTGTGTGCAATCTAAGTGTCACATGATCTGTCTGTGACGGTTGGTGGCCGATAGAGTGGCGGTCCATATTCCGTTATGGTTTAATATCAAGTCATTTAAATTTACATTTACGGCATTTAGCTGACGCTCTTATCCAGAGCGACTTACATCAGTGCTCAGGTAGTCCACATCTGTTTCTTAAACCTGTGAAGCTAAAGTTAAATCAGTGTCCACTATTCGGCCAAGTTACTGTACGCTCAGTACACCTAAACAACACCTGTATTTGTTTTTAGGACCAATATATGTTTTAGGTCTTTCCATGTTTGTAGGACAATGTTGACTACGTTCTATCGCTCTGTGGTAGAAAGTGTGGTGATTTGCAGCTGTGTGCTAGGGCAGTGGAGTAAAGGCAGCTGATGCCAACAGGCTGAACAAGTCAATCAAAAAGGCTTGCTCTGTTCTGGGTTTCAGACAGGAGACAACTCCATGCACAGCTCCTCCCACCACATGCACAACCCCGCCCACACCTTGCCTGAATCCTTGATGGGCCGTCAGACCCCCAACGCTGGAGGTGTGAGGCAATAGCACTACCCACTGCAGTACCATGGGTCCTAGAAATCGATGAAACAAGAAATTACTCCATAACATCTGCGTCTGATACATCTACGTTAGATATCACTTAAATTTAGCTGTAATAGAGCAGCTGACATCTTTTAAGCCTGTTAAGCCAGAAGAACTCTCTTTTAGCCTAATTCAATTTTTACCAGTAATTATCTGACCTTTCCAATCAGTATTACATATTTATCAAAAGCCTTTAAACTAACCTCTGTTATAGAAACCAAATCTCGATCCCTTTGAGATATCAAATGACAGACCTATCTCCGTTTTTCATTTCTATACAAGATTATAAAAAATTGTCATGGCACAATGTTCGTGACTGCATAAGAAATGCCTGTATGAAAAATTTCATCACAGCACTGAAACAGCCCTAGTAAATAACAAAGGATTTGTGATTTTACAGCTTCTGCTTGACCTTAGTTCGGCTTTTAATATCATTGACCACTCAATTCTATTAGGCAGACAGGAAAAGCTCATCACAGGAACAGCTGTATCCTGGTTTAGATCTTACCTGACTGACTGACCACTTTGAGGCAGATTGCTGCACCTTTACATTTTGAAGCCTAGTCATACCGGAAATTTTGGAACCTTCTGAGTACCAAGGGGGTCAAAAACGACCCCACATATTCTTATAGGTATTTCTCGCAGAAGTCAGCCAGAACTATCACAATTTTTAAAAACATTAAACGCTGATTACTGTTTACTGCAATGGCATCTACACTTTGGAAACCTGAAAGTGCATCGACGTTATACTAGGCTACGAACTTGAAATCATATCTTGCAAAAATGTAAAATATAGGCACTGAACACGAATACCTTCGTACAAATACACTATATTGCTAAAATATTCCCTCACCTGCCTTTACACTCATATGAACTTAAGTGACATCCCATTCTTCATTCATAGGGTTTAATCTGGTGTTGGCATATGTTTATTGGAATTTTTGCCCATACTTCCAGAAGCACATTTGTCAGGTCAGACACTGATGTTGGACGATAAGGCCTGTCTCCAGTCTCCGCTCTAATTCATCCCAAAGGTGTTCTATCGGGTTGAGTTTAGGACTCTGTGCAGGCCAGTCAAGTCCTTCCACACCAAACTCGCTCATCCATGTCTTTACAGATCTTGCTTTGTACAGTCTTGTTGGAGGAGCAAGGGGTCATCCCCAAATTGTTTCCACAAAGTTGGGAGCATGAAAAATCTTTTACGCAGAACCATTCAGAGTTGCTTTCGCTGGAACTAAGGGGCCAAGCCCAGCTCCTGAAAAACAACCCCACACCATAACCCAGATTTATGGTTACCCCTTCTGCCAAACCCAGATTTGTCCATCAGATAGAGAAGTGTGATTCATCACTCAGGAGAACGCGCCTTAACTGCTCTACAGTCCAGTGGCTGCGTGATTTACACCACTGCATCTGAAGCTCTGCATTGCACTTGGTGATGTATGGCTTTGATGCAGCGGCTCGGCCATAGAAACCCATTCCATGAAGCTCTCTATGCTGTTCTTGAGCTAATCTGAGTGTCACATGAAGTTTGGAGGTCTGTAGCGATTGACTTGGCAACCTCTACGCACTATGCGTCTCAGCATCCACTGACCACGCTCCGTCAGTTTATGTGGCACCACTTCTTGGCTGAGTTGCTGTCATTCCCATTCGCTTCCTCTTTGTTATCAGTCAGATGAGACTAAAATTAAACTTTTAGGCTGCCAAGGAAAATGTTATGTCTGTCGCAAACCCAACACACCCCATCACCCCAAGAACACCATCACTACAGTGAAACATGGTGGTGGCAGCATCATGAAATGGTGAAAAATCTCAAACAATCAATCAAAATGCCAAGGGGGGTGAATACTTTTGCAAGGTACTGTATGTGTTTGCATACAGTTAAAAGAGGCATGACTGATATTAGTGTTAGGCTTGTGGAAGGAACATTTACTTTAAAGCAAATCCAGTACTAATGACCTCATTTATAGCGAGCACATTAAGAAATAAGGTTTACAACATTCACAGTTACAGTCTTTAAAAGGCTTGAGGAATATGTGTGTCATGGAGGCCAGTGAAAAAAACATTCAGCACAAATGCAGAGATGGATTTTTACTCCAGCACACGTCATGTCTTAGATCATACATCATACCTCCATTGCTCTTCTGGCCCATTCTGAACTCCTTCCTTTTTCTCTAGTAGGCTCTCAACACTGACTCGGTCAGGGAGCATTTCAGATTATTTTCAGAGCCAGCATTATAATCATACAAATGCTACATGTCCTGTGGTGGGGGTGGCCAGGTGGGTAAGAAACTGGCCTTTGGACCAAGAGGCCATGGGTATGAATCACTATCTTCAGCATACCACCACTGGGTTTCTGAGCAAGACCCTTAACCCCAAGTTGCTCTTAGGGAGACTGTCCCCTGTAGTTGGGGATTGGACGTCCCAATAGATAAAAGTGTCTGCTAAATGCCATAAATGTAACTGTCTCTCTTTAAGGATGTCATTAAAGAGCAAGTATTTAGATAACTCACTCAAGGTCTGCTTTTAAGGTCAGGTCAATGATTGGGCAATCCCAGGCGCTGTTGCTAATTTATTGCAACCTTTCACTTTCATCCCTGGCAATCCCAAATTATAGATTTGGTCATGTTGCATAGTTTTTGCTACATTTGCAATATGCATACTGACACCAACATGTTCCTATAAACCTCAATTTCTGGCCAGCATGGTCTCTAGTTTTGCAAAACCACGCTTGGCAATGAAAATTACATAAAACAAATGACGACAAAATGACCTTTAACAAAAATACCATAAATCGCAGAAAGAAACAATCCACCTGGAATCAAGTGTAGCGCAATTCAAAACATTTCAGCACCAAGATCCCCAACAGACAAAGAACTATTAATAAAGCAATTTGCCAACTATTTTATTGCTTCTGAATGATCCTTTGGCTGTACAGGATGTACAGGCCTGTGTGCTGGTATTGGGCTGTAGTGAGGAGGCTTGGAAGATTGGAACTAAAACTGGCTCGTGTTAGTGGGTGGCCCAGTGCAAGGTCTTAAATACTGACTCAGCACTGAACTCCACTGCACTCAATACATGTTTCTACCACAGCTGAACCAAAGCTGGTGCATACCAGAGGCAAATGAAAACACAGAGCTTTCTAATGAACCTTCACACAAAGCATGTATGCCGTATACTGCAGCACAGCGCAATGAGCACTAAGAAGAAAGGAAGTATTTTCAGAGTCATTATACTGGGAAAAGAATGGAAAAAAGGTGAATGTTTTGTTGCCAATTCCAGACGTTCCCTCGGAAGAGGAACAAACACGGCCAGACACATAACCCAAAAGAAATGCTTTGCTCATGACTTTTGTGTAAAATGACTGTATAAAAAGCTCTGCGACGTTCACCTGTGCAGATAGAATTTATACATTACTGCTTCAATCAGTATGGTTTATATATTCTCATCTACCAGAAACATACAAGGGAAAATCAAAATGAATGACACATGAGAGAGCGAGTACTGCTATGAGGCAAGTTCCCCAGGCAGCCAAAGTAATCAAAGTGTAGGCAACAAAGGCCCAGTGCCTCTGTGTTGGCCAGGTCTGAAAATGGGATCTCCAGTAAGTAATGCTTTTGACTATGAACAGAGCAAAGGAAAATACACATCTTTCTTTCACTCTCACTCTTTTTTAGACCAGGAAGCACGGAGTTGATTTTGGCCAGAGTGTGATCCAAAAGACTTTCATTAATATATCAGACACAGTGCAGCACTTTGGGCCCGCAAAGAAAGGAAAAGTGCCGAGCTCCATCGCTAACATATGTGTTGTTTTTGACTGAGTGCCAAACCCTGTTAAGGAGGAGAGGCACCAGCTCCATCCATCATAGAAGTTTGACACCCTATCATATGACAGCTTGTCACAGACGTGCTGTTTGTGGGTGAAAACATCTCTGGAGGCCTGCTGTTTGATGGGTTGGCTTGGAGGAGGGCTGCCCAAACCCATTCTGCACTTAGCCTGAGTGTGTTCCACGCACGGGAAGGACCTGGGTGAGGGCGAAACAGATGGGGTGTTTTTTACGGCGTGGATTTACGTCCATTTGTCCAGAGCAGAGCATGAGATTTACTAGTGACTCAAGTTTATTCACAGAGACCATCCACTCCTGTGAATGCCCCACTTCTTGACCTCTGCAAGGTTTCACTGGTCTTGACTCCAGATTTGCTGAGAACAAGCTGGCTGTGGAATATTTATCCCTTCATCATTGTGATTCTTTTTGTTCTTCAAATCACCATTGCACATCTTACACAACTGCCCTGCAAGATAACGAACACATATTTCTGTGGTTGTGTATTTGTCCTTTCTCAAGAGCTTGCACTCAGAGGGTTCAGCAGGAGTGCTGCTGAAGAACCAGATTCCTCTGTCCTGACCCAGCAGTGACCCAGGCCATTCCAAAATAATGCCCTCTCCAAAACCCTTGTGGCCCATGCCATGACCCTTCCACTGAGTTTAACGTAAACCACAGGCTTTAACATCTTGTTTTCTACTAAGAGCTTTGTGTATCATCCAGAGCAAAGCAGTCTGAGATAAGACTGAAGTCCTGAAGATCCCCTGAAGGTTTAACCTGAAGATCTGAGAGAGATAAAGTAATACTATCTGCTTCCAAAATATGAAATCATTCCAAAAGCAGAAATAAAACATTTTAGCCTTACATTACCACCTGAGGTGTGGTAAAGAAAGGGGACTAAGCAGGTTCACTGCAAACATTGCATATCATGATGCTGAGTCAAAGTCCCTTGCACACCATGTAATACCATTGCAAAACAATTGTCTTAACCAGAAAATCAAATGAAAAGAATGACAGAACAATTACAGATACAGGGTAGGGCTGGGCGATTTGGCCTAAAATCAAAATCTCAATTATTTGAACAATTTGATTCGGTTACGATTAATGAACGATTATTTTATTTATTTGTTTATTTATTTGCCTCATAGTTCACTGACAAGTTGCTCAGTTGTCTCGGTGTTTAAGTTCTCCATGCTCGACATGTCGGCGGAATAACATAACATAACGGAGCGGGGTCACATCACTCCACACGCAGTAGTGTTTTTAAAGGGAAAGTAATCGAAATAATCGGCCTGGAAAAATTTGATCGATTGTAGGTTCTGAATATCGATTTCGATTACTTTTCGATTAATCACCCAGCCCTAATACAGAGATCAGTGTTCAGCATCAAAACCGGTCTGAAAAGTGCAGACATGTTTATTTGAATTTAGTCTAGGTTAGGGAGGTCATAACAATATTTCAAAGATATTTTATTAACTCTAAAATTAAATATTACTTTTTGAGACTAGAATGCCAATTTAAATTTCTGTGACTGTGTAAACAAAACAGGGCTACCGTTTATTGTGATTAGGGCAATGAGTGTGGAATGTTTTCATTTCTGTATTTTCTATTGAACACCATATTTGGATATCTTACTATTCTGTAAGAATAAGTTAAAGTTCAAGACATTATTATTTATGATTTTAACAATAATAAAATACTACATGATAATAAATAAACTTCACTTCCAAAAAAAACATCAATAACTTTATTTACATCACATAAAACATTTTTATCATTTTACTGAAAAAAGCAGCTGAGCATTATTTTATTTACAATTTATTTACAATTTGTGAAAAACTCTTGTGACGAGTTTTTTTAACCACTGTCTTTGGTTAACAACTGTCAGAGAAGTGGTCAAGATGAAGGTTTAAGGCCACTTACTACCACCTAAAATTAAAAAATGTATTGTTACCTCTTATATGATCTATTAAAATCAGCCTCAAAATCCAGCATTTCGCTTGATAAAATTGGTGTCCCCTCAGAAGTGCATGGTTTCATTAAAGTGTTGTTATTTAAATGGATTTATAATGCTCAATTATCAAATATATCAAATATCACCTAATTGTGATCTGCAAAAAGATACTTAGGTTCTACAGTATAGAATATTTGGTTTGTTACTTTATGCCCCAAACCTTTTTGTTGAAACCACAACAAAACCACATCTGCGTAGAAGAAACAACGACCATGTGTGGCTTTGGTAAGAAAATGCTGGGGGGGTGGTAGGATATGGCTGGAGGGGGTAGTAAGACATGGCTGGAGGGGGTAGAAGGATGTTCTGACTGGAAGAGCTGGATAAAGGCTTCGATAGAATGGGGCGGCTAGAGACTGTGCGTGTTATTAACAATACAGTAAAAATGTGAAACTGTTGCACTGTAAAGGTCTTTCAGATTCAGTCTCTATAAAAGTAAACTCAGTCACCTTTAGAAGTATATTTGCTTGTTTGCTTTTGATGGAGAAGTCTTCAGTGCTGCCAGAGGAATGGCTGGTAGCAGGGCGCAAACTCTTTGGACGGACCACTCACCCACACAGCTCCTTGCTCCAGTGCTGGCACAGCAGGCTCCAGACTGTTAGAGCACCGCACCCTCCTCCCTGGCCTTTTAGCCATCTGTGTGAGCCCATGTTAAATAAACCCATGAAATGGGTGCAGGAAACAGGTCAGCAACTCTTCAGGTTTGGAGCTTATCTCTCTTAGGGACTCTGGCTTTTCAAACAGTGCGGTTTTGAAGATAAGCAGAGGATCAGTGTTTTATTTCCCCTACAAGTTTCATTATTTCCATTTTCTGCTGCTTATCTGATTTAGTTTTTCAGTGATTGAGTTCTTATCATTTTACCTTTATTTACATTTAAATTCATTACTTACTTACATCTAAATCTGTGATGCAATGTTCTAATATTACATTGCATCACTACTTTGGTTAGCTGTTAAACTTTTGGTTAGCTGTTAAAACTGTGTACTCAAATGACCCTGAACACATTCAAATTCCAAAATATGAGGAGAAACTAAAAACCTAATCTCTCAGCATTAATGAACATTAACCCTGCAAACTTAAAATAAAAATAAACGTTTGAAGATTGTAAGTAAGCGAAAACTTTAAGTAAAAGTAAAATGATTAGATAGACGTTTTACCACCTTGGTTTATTGACTAGCCTTACACTGTCCACTGAGCTCACAGGAAAGTAAGCACAGGAAAGTAGCACACACTGCTAGCACAAGCCTAGTAGAATAACTGAACATTTCACTCATAGTGGTTACTGACATATGCTTAGCCCTAAAATTTGCTGACTGCAATTCATTTTTCCCTTCTTTAGGTTGGCCGTGCTTTGACATGTTGATTGCTAAGCTAGACTGATGGCTACACAAGTACACCACCCCTGTGACTAAGTAAAATTCTTAAATGTTTTATGACAGGTTATAACAGTTAATACAACACAACTGAATATTTACATGGTTTTTACGTGTGGATTCCTGACATCCTTTAAGACTGTATGCCATCTAAACTCCAAGTTTTTTTTTAGCGAGCTGGGCTTCAAAACAGTCCCTGCCTTTAAACAAAATATCCCACATCATTAACACCATAAACTTGCCTTCAGGCACGACTGAAATAACTCTGTGGGTAAGTCTCCAGTGCCTTGTGTTGTTTTAATGAACAGACAAAAACCTGATGCTCCTAAGACCACCTAAACTAACAGAATTATCAAATGACAAACCTAAAGCTGGGCATACACTGTACGTTATTTTAGTCGTGTTATTCAGCTCCTGCTCAAACTGTACGACTAAATCACAGGGGTTAGAAGTTCGTAGCTCGCGATTCATGTTCTCACACTATATGGCCCAATTCTCTGATGCGACCTGACTGCTCACATTGTACATTCGTTTGACTTAACATGCAGCTGCAATTTAACAGCAATATCCATCCAACTTTTTACACGGTTGTTGAGGTCATGAAAATTCGAAAAGGCTCGGGTGAGCTTGCCAAAGTTCTACAGGCTGGGCCTCCATCACTTGTGTCCAGATCACACGCTGCACTGCCATCTTTTTCACTACCATTTCTGTGTTTGCACGTGCGCAGTGTGAGGCGTTGCGTTAATTCGGCTCGTGGCACCGCTTCATCAGTGCGATACCCTCACAAGGGGCGACCGGGATTTCAAACAGGTTTCATTTTCTTGTGACCATACGATTGCTGATCGGGAGCTGGTCGCTTCTCACTACCCCATGTATACTACACGATGCACAACACACGATTAAGGCAAAACTCAGGCAGATCCCCAAAATGGTTGCACAAGTGAAAAATCATCTCAAATGGGACAAATATCGCACAGTGTATGCCCAGCTTAACATGATCTGTGACACACCATCATTCATTTTCTGTAACCATGTTATCTGTGTTATGTGCAATAATTATAGACAACAATAACCACTATGAACCACAATGTGTGTTAACAGTAATTAGAACAGCAACTGTTCTTCTTAAGTTTTATTATTATTATCATTATTATTATTATTACTATTATTATTATTATTATTATTAAAGTTTGGTACCACTTCTTGTCTGAGTTCGTTCTGAATTTTGGCAGCTGTAAAGCAATCACAAACACACACACACACACACACACACACATATATATATATACTATTTGTGTGTAAAGAAAGCGCAAGCACTTTTGAAAGAAAACAGGAATAGCTTAAGAACTGGTGAAATGATACACCATAACAGTTTACAGGTCAAGCTTTGTGTCAAGAGTTCGAATCAACAATGGTTTTAAAACGGGTACTAAAATCACCATTGATTCAACCTCCAGCTCTTAAACTGGGAATACTAAGAACATTCAGTGGGGGATGGGTGGGGTGAAGAAGACTCCGAGACTGGATTAAGAGATTAAAACTAAAGATTATTTGTACTCTCTTTTTTTGCATTGTTTACAGCTGTTAAACTTTGCTCTGTTTTCAAAGACCATTTAGAAATGTGAAACTCTGTAGAAGATACTATAAACACAGGTGAGTATAGCAGATGTGATGAGTGTGAGTGCTGTCACAGCCTCAGATAAAGCAATCTCTAATTGGCCTAATTTTCAAGGATTTGGAAGATTTGACATTTTATGGTTTAATTTTAACAGCAACACTTTAAATTAATGGTTCTCAACCTTTTCAGCATTAAGGCCCACATATCCATCACAGCATGTTGCTAAGGCCCACTGTTAGCTTTCACCCCTATTTTGGTGGCCATCTTGGAATTTACAGTACCAACTTTAAAACATCACAATTCCGTCATACAAAGTTATTATTGTTTTGTTCTTAGCTCATTTCAAAGCTAAGACTCAAGTTTCATGTGCCAGAGAAGTAAAATATGTAAACTTATTTTCAAATAGCAACACAGGATTTTATATTATGCTTGTGTCAAACCTCTTTGAATTCAGCCGTGTTTTATTGTCCCTGTCAAGAATTTGACACTGCAAACCCACATCCACGGCTCTCGTCAACTTATGTTCAGAGCTCAGAGCGTTTTAAACCTCTCTCGCTCTCTGTGCCTCTCTCTCTCTCGTTCGTGACTTTTGCTGAGCGCGCGGATCATCTCTCTCTCTCGCTCTCTCTTTCTCTCGGTGTCTCTCTCTCGCTCTCTCTGTATATCTCTCTCCCTCTCTCTCGCTGTCTCTGTCTTTCTCACTCTCTCTTATTCTCTGTCTCTCTCTTGTTCCTCGGGTTTATATTTACATTTTCTTTAAGGGTAATGTATTAAACTGAGTTCCAAATGAAATTAAAGTGATCTGGGA
>JBBPDE010000011.1:14444749-14457647 GCA_037974605.1 Nannopetersius ansorgii | reverse complement strand
ACTATTGCACATTTTACTATTGCACATTTTACTATTGCACATTTTACTATTGCACATTTTACTATTGTACATTTTGAATATTGCACATTTTACTATTTCACATTTTGAATATTGCACATTTTACTGTTGTACATTTTGAATATTGCACATTTTACTATTGCAAATTTTGAATATTGCACATTTTACTGTTGTACATTTTGAGTATTGGACCTGATTTCACAAATTTCACAAATCTAACTGCTTCAGTTTAGCATATAATAACTTATTCACCTTGTACAGTAGAAGTGAGGTGTGTGAGGTTGTGTGTAGTGAGGTGGGGTAGTGTGGTGTTATTTTTAAGTGTTCAGTGTTTTTGTTTTGCCATCAGTCTGACTGTGGCGGGGACAAAGCTGTTGAAGAATCTTGTTCTGTGTGTAATGATGCTGTCCGCTCTGTTGTGTCTCAGGTTGTATGTACAGTGTTTGTGTCTGAACAGTGAGGGCGCTGGATGTTGCGAGTCTCTGATGATTCCCTCTGCTCTTCTCCGACAGCGCAGTGTGTACAGAGAGTCCATGGAAGGCTTTGTCCCTATGATCCTCTCCGCTGTCTTTATGACTCTTTGCAGAGCCTTCCTCTCTGCCTGTGTGATGTTCCCATACCAGACAGTGATGCCTGCAGTGAAGACGCTCTCTATCAGTCTTCTGTATGCCTGGGTGAGAGGACGATGGTTCAGGCCAGTTTTCCTGAGCAGCCGGATGAAGTAAAGATTTGGCGGCTTTTTTTCACTGTGGCTGTGGTGTTGAAAATGGGTGGGGTTCTTCCTGAAGTCCAATATTATTTCCTTGGTCTTGTCTGTATTTAGGATGAGGTCATTCTCCTCTCCGTAGACAAGAACTTTGTCAACCAAAGACTCGCCCCCCCACCTGTGATGAGCCCCGGGATGGTGGTGTCATCACCATATTTCCTCTGGGATAAATAAAGTTTTCTGATTCTGATTCTGATTCTGATTTGATGACGATGGAGTTGTCCTGGGTGGAGACACAGTCATGAGTGTACAGGGTGAAGAGTTTGGGGCTGAGGCAGCAGCTCTGCGGGGATCCTGTGCTGACTGTGAGCTCAGCAGACACGCGCCCTTCCATTCTCACCACCTGTGGTCCAGAATCCGGTTGCAGATGGGAGTCGGGATAACGAGGTCCGTCAGCTTCTCCATCAGCTTGCCTGGGTAGATGGTGTTGAAAGCAGAGCTGTAATCCAGGAAGAGCATCCTGACATACGTTCTGCTACTTTTTGCAGAGTGTGTTGCAGAGCTATTGTTGTTGCATCATCCACTGATCGATTGGGACGATATGCAAACTGAAGGGGGTCTATAGTTTCGGGGATCATGTGGTTTATTTGTGTGAGAACCAATTTTTCTAAACACTTCATGATGACTGGTGTGAGCGCCACTGGTCTGAAGTCGTTCAGGGTGGATGTGTCCAGTCTTTTGGGGACTGGTATGATGGTGGAAGATTTAAAATACGAGGGACTACTGCCTGGGATAGTGACAGGTTGAAGATATTAGTGTACACACCAGCTAGTTGTTCTCCACAGGCCTTCAACACTCTGGGAGGAACTCCATTGGGTCCCACAACCTTGTGGGGGTTCACTTTCTTCAGAGCTTTCAGGACCTGTGTGTGTCACCTGGAAGACAGTGTCTTTGAGGGTGTGTCTGTGGAGGGGTGGTGTCTCAGGGGTCTGTGGCTGTTGTGGTTCCCCTGTAGTTTGTGACACCTTGACTTCGCTGTAACATGCTGAGCATGTTATGGTTGAGGTAGTAGCCTTCAAGTTTCTGTGAGTGAGCCATTTTTGCTGCTCTGGTGGACGTCTGCAGCTCATAGCTGGCTCTCTTATATTGATCACCAGTCTTGAAGGACTCCATCCATTCCGTGATTCTGTTCAATGTCCCCATTAAACCAGGGTTTTTGGTTGGGGAACCTATACACAGTTCTGTGGGGAGCACAAATGGACATATACCAGCTTAAGTAGTCACTCACTGTCTCTGTGTATTCATGGATGTCATCAGTGGCCTCTTTGAATGTGTTTATGGAGTCTGTCACCTCCAAGCAGGCTGGCCTTTGCACCATCAGTCCAGGGGCCTATACTACAAAGCGCACTTAACTAAGTCTGACATAACTCTATCGTTAATTGCAAAGTCGCCCTTGACAAATTACAGCTGACCCAGGTTGCATTAATCGGTACTACGAAGCGCAATAAGACGTAGATTAGTTAAATCAGTGTGAACAATCTGTGCTCAGGGTGCGTTCAACAGCTCAGGTCACCGTTTCAAATCATAGGGCGCTCACAGTATTTCACGGAGGAAGAATGGATGATCATCGTGCAAGACTCTGAAGGGCACAAATCAGTGCTGCAGTGCAAGTCCAACACTACAGCAGCCAACAAAGACTCTCAGGCTTGTTGGAAACATATTGCTGACTGAGTAAATGCGTAAATACATGTGCATTGTCTTAGATTCTCAGTTGAGTTTTATTCATTTATTATTTAAATGTTGTCTGAAAATGAATAAAACACTTTAAATAAATATAGATTTGTATAGGTGTGTCACATGTCAGATGTGGGCCTTTAAATTAATTTAATACCTACTAAAGTCCAGTTACTGGGAGGTTATTCCAGATGCAATAGCAGAGGGAAGCATTATTGGCTGCAAAGAAAGATGTGATATAGAAACAGAATTTCAAGTGGTAAGCTGAATATTTCCACTCATTAGGAGAGATGTAGTGTGTCTAGACTCCAGTTAATAGCTTGTGTCTGTGATTTACAGCAAATAAGAAAAAGGGTGGAGGGCCTCCTGAAGATTTCACGCCAGCAGATGAGTTGACACTGGCCAACAGTAGATGGAGGCTGATTATGGAGGGGTAGAGGGAGGCATCCAGTCAGACCCAGGTGGCAGGAATGTCTACCCTTTATGTGCAGGGAAATATCACATTCACTCTGTATAGTGTGTACATTTGTGCAGTCATGACATTCCATTTTCTGTGTTGTGTTCAGTGGAGGAGGAGAATATTGAGCTGCTCCACCTGCAGAGCCCACCATCTCCTGTGACCCTGAGGTACAGGTGATTGTTTGCATGGTGTGAACGACGCTGATGTGACGTGACAAATGTACTCCTTTGATTTTCAGTAGGATGTGGGCGATGAAACACTACTAATTCTCCTGTTTTGTCTGTGTAGGCTGGAGCAGACGATGTGTGCCCCCTGCACGAGTGCATGCTCGAGATTGACTGTGATAAAAAAGTTGAAATAAAAAAACTAAAGCTTGAAATTGAGAATCTCAAGCATGAAAAGAGGGTATTGTCATACGTCCACCAATCTTCCATCAATATGTGTGTGCATTACAGAAATTTCATTTTCCATTTGTAGGAATGGGCACAAATAAACAAAGGCATGACAAAGTTTCAGGGTGTTCTTAGCTTGTATCTTTTTTTATTAAGTGAAAAACTGCTGTGTGACGGCCCCAGCAGCCCTGTGGGGTGGTCTAGGATCAAAGGGTCAACAATATCGGGGGGCATAGGTATCAGGACTGTGGTCTTTTCCCTTCTCATGGTGGCGATTTTGTGTAGAACCACAGATGCTGACACAATCTGACAGGCCCTCTCTGGTCATCAAAGGATTGAAAGTTATTTGCTCATTTTGCTATTGAGATAAGATAACTCTTTATTGTTATTGTCACTTTTTCAAGCAACAATGAAATTTAATACCCAAACAATTCTGTAATTTTTGTAGGAGACGTTAATCACTGCAGTGCCTAAACTGCATCAGTTTGGGCATCAAACTTCCCCACCAGGGGAAATAAAACACTGGATCACTGTTACACTGTTTTCCAACACTTCATCAATGATGTGCTGCGGGATATGCTGGGCCACCGGGAATAAACATATCTTGACGTCATCTGGATCTACTCCAGGACCTCAGAAGAAGGTTGCTGACCCACCAACTATACTGTGAGTTTTAAAAAACGTGCTTTACACCTGGGCTCAGCCACATTCCTGGGGTTTGTGATAACTCCTAAGGGTGATAAAGGAAACTGTCTACATAATTTTCTGTTGTTTAGTATTCTTATTAAGTTTTTTCCATGACAGCTCCAGCTCCAAGTAGCACAGCCAGATACTTGCTGTTGTTTTTACCTCAGTGCAAGGAATTGATAACGCCTAAGGCTGAGAGGGAGAAAGAGAGAGCCATGCTGTAGCACCACGTGCGATTCATGCTAAGCACAATGGTGAATGGACAAAGCACTTCAGTTCAGGCTGGGTTTAGAAAGGAAGTTAATGACAGATTATAACAGCGGGAGAGTCCAAAGCAGAGGTGACGAAAGAGGGCAAAGATCCCCAGCTTAGTACTCCAGCAATTGGGGGTGTGGTATGGCTGTCTGCCCTAAAGAACCACTCCAGGAATGCCATCTCTTATCTGTTGCAGAATGTTTTTTTTTACAGAAAACATTTTAATTCAAAATGCACTCTGTATGTATATTATTCCATCAGAGGCCAACGGACAGGTGCTGAAGCAGTCTATGATAACAGGGCTTTGTGTCACGGAAGCAGGGGTTAACCTGCTCTATTCAAAACAAACAGAAAACGAAAACAAAACCTGGCTCAATGGCCTCTACAGACAAGAACACGAACCAAGATTATCGAGGCGAAATGAGGCGATGGACAGATGTCTGTGGTCCACACAGACAGAACTTAAATACTAAACCTAATCATAGAAACAAACACAAAACAGGTGAAAACAAGACACGCGACACTAAACGGACAAGAACATAAAAATAAAAGACGCCAAAAGTAAACAAAAAATCGTGGTCCCTACTGGCCACAGGCCGAGCCGTAACACTTTGTTTCGTAGAGGGTTGTGTCAATGGTAATTCGCCATGTGGCACACATGAAGCAGATGGACAGGTAGGCCACAGAAGCACTGGAATATTCCAGTAACTGAATAAATCCAAGGGTTCAAAAGGTTCAAATGAGTACTGGTGCTTGCTGTAATATTTTAAATTGACATTTATTGTCAGATCAGCCTTTCATAACCACACACAGTTGTCTCATGCAGCCTTTCTAGAGGCAACTGAGGCTATCTTTGTATTACTGCATCCAATAAAACCACATTATGAAAGAAATAGTGAACGAATTATGGATTAACCGTAACACCACAAGCCAAAGAAGTCAAAAGAAATCTGATGTATAAAGCAGCCCTGCAGTGGTTACGTAAATAATAATAGATGCCTTTTTAAAGGGTCACTGGCATGACAATGAAACAAAAGGGAAAATATTGAAAGGTACCAGGAAAGGTCAGCGTTTATGACTGGCACTGCCAACCACTGAGACCCATGACAAGTCAAACAATGCTCAGAGGAAATCAAACACACCATGCAGCATCTTAAAACCATCAGTGGACTTTTGCAAGGCAGCCCTGATTATAAGGATTTGTGTGCATCATTGTGATGAAATGCAATAAATTTCATAAAAGAAAGCAATGGCATTACTTACATAACATTAAACTTATAAAAAAAACATCAGTCCCTAAACTATATTGTTCAGTAACAACATAAAATGATGCAGAACAATCTAACTATTAAGTTAAAGACATGAGGGGTGGGAGTAAAGGAAATTAGTAGATGTAGCATAATATTTTTCCAATAAAATGATATAATGGGCCAATACAAGGCTGTAATGCAGCTGTAATCACTCCTCCTCCTCCAATAAGAAAGAGCAAGTAGTACAAATCCATAGAGTGAGTCACAACGCAATTGCATTCCAGCTTTGCAATTTCAGCCCTTTAATGTTGACTTATATTTGCAACTGATCCCATTTATTGTTACATTTGTGCATGCAATTTGATTTAGAGGACAGAAACTCAAGTGGCTTAACGTTTAAATCTCGTCTTTCAGGTGGGGGGCCAGACCCTTGTGTACTTGGACTGAAGAAACGCGTCACTCCATGAACCATGGCCCATCAGGGTGTGGAATTCTATCATGTATTTACGGACTGTGCAAGCCCCCTGCCGTATGAAGAACAACCAGGGGAGTGGTGACTCACCGGAGGAACAGAATAGAGGGTTTGGGATGCTGGAGACGCCACAGCTGTTATGGAGACTGCCATCTTGGTTTTGCCAGGTCCCGCGCATGCTGGAAATGCCGGATGAGCTGGTGGACAACGTGTATATGGAGGAAGAGCCAAAGAGTAGACTGGAGGTGTCGAATGTCTGGCTTTTGACACTGGGAAAACCGAATGGCGTTTCATCACTGCTATGGAAGCCATCATCTTGGAATCGCCAGACCCTGTAGTTTATATAGCCTTCCTGCAGCATTCAGCTGCATTTTGTTCATTTTATAGTTTATAGTCACAGAAGTTTGACTGGCTTAAGAAAGTTTTTGAGTATTTCATTATTGCCTATATTCTAGTGTTTGTTAGCCGCACTCTCCATTTCTAAACTTCAGAAGCAAAACTCCAAACATGTCTTATATCTGAGGGATTAAGGGTCTTCTGTGGTTCCTCATTTATAAGAGTGCAGGAGAAAATGTACAGGTTTTAGGTTCCTCCTAATAGATACTGTTTTTGTATGAAATAATGAAATAATAACTTGTATTCTGTTCCTTTTTTTCTGTGCAACAAGAAGAAAAGCAGAGGGTGTTGCTCAACATGAAATGATCTATTTCACATCAGATCACATCACATCACTTTCACTTTCACTAATATCAATGCAGCAGCTGTGATTTAGAACCAAACGGTTCGTTCAAAGTGACATGGAACTTATTGCTATTGAGGTATTAGCATTAATCTTTGGAGAAAATGTCTCCAGTGCAAGAGGCCTGTTTTATTTCATCCGTGGGCGGCATATCACATATGTCCTTTCGAGCCGAGAAAACAGACAAAAGGGAGGTTTATTTTGTTTTTTGTTAAAAGGCTCAGCCCTGTTCCAGTCCCACCGGCGTATTACACAGCAGCAACGAGCACCACTGTGAAGTGCCTGCCAATTACACATGTTGGATAGCTTCAATATTATCGTTTTATTAGAGAGATGTAATTTGCAGCATGGATCTACAGTCAATGTAATAGCACCACTGCCTTCCAGGTTCCTCCTGTGTTGTGAAATAAGGCATATGTATAAATCACCCTTACTGCATTAGGCTGATTTTGACAGGTGGGTGTCCGTGAAGACTAAAGGTGGTGCCATCAGAAGAACAGCCTGCTAATACTCTTGCTCTTTTTGTAATGAACACAGTTGAGAAACAAGTCTGTATCAGCAACTTTTATATGACCTAACACTTGCAGAAGAGGAAGTCTCTTTTGTACCTCCTCAGGGAGTTCTGAAAGGATGTGGGATTATGAATTCTGCAGGTACAAAATATTCTCAAAACTCTTTTCTCACCACCACACACTTTCTCTCCAACTTGTTGAGAGACAACCCACTCTCACACATTAGACATCCCCTGCAAAAGTGGAACTGTGACATTACTGGTGACTCACAGCTTCCGGAAGAGCAAACAAAAAACCTAATGAAAATGAGTCCAAATAAACAGGGAGGAGATAAACCGTCATAAATATGAATTAGTTTAGACACGAAGCATGCTGCCTCTCTGAGCGAGGATATTGCATTTATTTGCCCACTTGTCGCAACATTATAAGTGACTGACAGGGTGTTGAGCTGCCCATATACAACTGACAGCCTCCCTCAAAAACGTGGCCCAAGTTGTCAGGGTGAAGCAAAAGTCGATATTGATTTCAAGCCGATGTACGCTGTGTCAGACACATGCTAATTTGTCAGCCCTCTGCTCCGTTTAGGTCGGGGGAAGGGCCACACTAAAAATAGTGGCAGGCAGATCAAGCTTCAAGTGCTCACTTGCTATTTTAGTGATTGGCACGAAGCCGGTAACAGAGCAGGGAGTCTTGATTGAACTCACCATAATCGATAGGCACGTTTTTCCTGAGGATTTGAGATGCCTGCACAAGGAAGAGCAAAACGAAGACAAAAATAATCATGAGTTTCAATTTAGGTTTAAATAATCTGCATCTACCAGGTGGCCTTGGGTGCTTATTTAAAGTGAAACCCATGCAAAAGCAGACATGTTCATTAAAATACTGCACACGTCTGTCCGAAGCATATGGTTCACATAGTAAATAACTAAAGCACATGTAGAATTAAATTAGCATTTGGTTAACCACAAAAGAAGACCATTTATGAAATCATCTCAGATCAAACAAGGGAAAGTAGGATTTGATCAAGTCTCACCCACATGATTTTTTCTCCGTGTAAGACATGTGCAACAATGTAAAGTGAGATAAAGGTCCCACAAGGGTAAGATGTGCCCCTTTAATCTGTGACCTGATCAAAGCATGGTCCCAGATATAATCACTGCACACTTACCAAAGGGCTGTGCACTGGCTAATTCTGAAATTCTATCTGGATGCATTTGCATTCTTTAGATTATTTTTCTAAGAATGTATCCAAGCAACCTGTTCATTAACCTTAAAATGTACAAATTAAATAGTATATACTTATATTTAGTATATAAATATACTTATATTTACTTAAATATCTGCTCTGAATATATATATATATATACACCCACTGTGTACATGCCCAAGTCTAGAGTTAGTTTTACTTATAGTTTACATATACATATATGTATATATTCTATTGTTTTCTTAATATTTGCTGCTCTTAACTTTGTACTGTCCACTTTCTGCCATGACAAAGCAAATTTCCCACTTTTGGGACTAATAAAGGTTATCTTATAAATGGTTTTTGTGGAGGTATAGATAACAATTAATTTGGTTATGACAGAGAAGATACTGATTGTGAACATTCATATGAAGCTCGGGACAAAAAGTCATCTCAGAAAAGGGGCAGAATGCCTTGTAAGGGTTACAAATTGCTTAATTGCTAAATTTAATTACATTGGATGGCCAATATTATAAGCTAGCAATAAAAATCATTACCCTGTCAGTCATGAAGTATAATGGGTAGGCAGAGTTACATCCATGTGTCACAAATCCCCATGACTCCCAAATGAAGGCAGACGCAATCACAGACTTCCAATGTCTTTGACTTTTATTGAGACCTAAACAAAGCCATGTGGGTCAGAAACCAAAAACTTAATACTTTAGACAAAAGGAGTCAGAAGGAACATAAAGCCAGTAAGATCCACACTAAACTTAAATACCAAACGCAAAACTCTCTAAACCAATAAGAAGACAAAATAATTTTCTTTGACTGCACCGGCCAGCTGAATCACATAATAAACCAACTCAAACCCAGTGTGCTCAGGACAAAATAAAAGCCCAAAACCAAACCTCTAGCGGCTGCTGACAGGACATGACACCATGCCTAATTTGTCATGCACTTATCATATTTGAATCAGATTACATATCAATGATTAAACAATCAATAAAAAATAATTATCGCCAAAATATCCTATTTATTTTCCCACTTCTTTGTGTGCTATATGTGGTGGTATCAATCTGCGGATGCTAAACCAAATATAATACGTTTACAGTAGTTAGATGGCCTGTAAAATGGGCTTTAATTGTTCCATCTTTCAATACATAGAAACATCTTGTTTAGTAAATGTTTTATTGCTAAGTTTTTACTCACTGTTAGGTGGCCTTGGGAAGAAAAGAAAGCATTAGGTTTAGATACCACACAAACACACTACAGGTCCACCAGAGGAGCATCACCTCATTACATGAAAACCATCCTCTTCCTAAAGGGCCTTGAAGGTTTGCAGTCAAGCTGAGAGTTTAGTTCCCTTGGGTGCCACGGATGGATATGAAAGATTAGAACTCTTACTTTGGACTCCAGGACCCAAGGAATCTGAGTCTACTTTACTCTGCTACCTCAGCTACCCCGACACAAGACCTGAACTAGCAGCAATCGCTTAAACTCCATGTTAAAAGAACTGTAGCAGATTCTTTCTTCCTTTCATTTTTTCTGTATACACTAATAGTTACATTAAATGACACAATGGAGACAAATTACAAATAAAATTATGTTTATTACTCTGTTGTAAATTTGCAAAAAATAAGTTTGTGTGTGTGTACGTCTATCTCGGTTTAGATTAGCATGAGGACAATTTGTAGTATAAAACCATTTTTTTTTAAATCTGGGCAAACATAAATACAGCAAGCACTAACTGGCCTATTGACCGACTGAACTATCACCACTCTCCTTTAAAGTGTTTTGCCAAGCTCTTTTATTTTTAAAGTTTTGCCAGGCATTCAAAATACCATATCAATTATGAATTCATACAAAACTCTACATTGAAATACATTGTACAAGTTACAGGTCAGGTCCCATTTGAGAATATGAAAGGCATGTTTGATTACATATCAGTTTTTCTTAACAAAAAGGTTAATTTTTTCTTTTAAAGGTAATAGCTTTGGGAGGACATTAACTCATTGGCCTGCTTTACAGTACACTTAACCATTTTCTGCTGTGTCATTCCACTAACTGCACCATTTTGATTAGTACACTTTCCAAAATAAATCTGTCAGAAGAGGCCTTGATGGTGGTGGAATCAACCAATCATGTTTTATTTACAGTGGGTGGTGCCACTTTTGTGAGAGAAAATGTGATTCTAGGCCTCCTGGAAGTCCTAGATAAATGACTTACAAAGCAGCAGTCTGACCATAGGTTTTACGATAGATCAGCTCTGTGTCAGAACTATTTATTGAAGAAATCCCTCTAAAAATGCTGCATGCATTTCTACATGCTATATATGCCAAAGCAGTAATCCCCTGCTTTTCACGGGGGTTACATTCCAACTGCACCCACGAATAAGGAAAAAACTCGTTGTTGTTAAAAAAAAAAGGCCCAAAAACAGGTCTATTAAATTTCAATTCCCCGCCGAGATATGGAACCCGAAAGGTTGCAAGACAAAAGTATAGGCACACCGCCAAGGTGAGCGGTTTTCAGAGAATAAAACCTGATCTACTGGGGCTAAAAATACAAATGAGGGCTCACTGGAATGGTCTTCTGGAGATCTACTGAACTGTGGAGCTTGATGCGTCTGAGTGGATTTACTTCTTAAACCGTCTCCATTTTCTACATCTTCCTCTCTCACACCACCTACCTGCACGTCCTTTCTCATCATATTCATAGAAGGCCTCCTACTAGGCCTTCCTCTTTTTCTCTTCCCTGGCAGCTCCATCCTCAGCATCCTTATCCCAGTTTACTCAGAATCTCTCCTCAGCACATTTCCTCCGAAAGGTCCAATCCAAGCTATCCCTCATTCCTGATCATTTCTGATCCTGTCTATCCTCATTACTCCCAATACAAATCTTAACATTTTCCACTCTGCCACCTCCTGTTCTGCTTCCTGTTGTTTTGTTGGACTCCTCCACCTTCACCAGCTTTACCTTCTGATCATTCCACTGTCCTCCATCTCATTCACACACAGGTCTTCTGTCTTACCACAGATCTCACTGCTGTCACATGGCCCTCATACATATCCTGCACCACTCTCACACACTTTTCTGTCACTCCTGACTTCCTCATTCAGTACCACAGCTTCTGCCCAGGCAGCCCATCATATGCTTTCTCCAAGTCCACAAAGATACAGTGCAGCTCCATCTGACCTTCTCTGTACTTTCCATCCTCACCTTCAGAGCAAACACTGTACCTGTAATGCTCTTTCCCACGTGAAACCATACTGCTGCTCCCTGATCTTCACATCTCTTCTTAACTGAACTTTCACCACTCTTTCCCATAATGTCATGCTGTGACTTTTTCCCTCTGTACTCACTACAGCTCTACACTTATTACACTTATTCTTGAAAATTGGTACCAATTCACTGCTTCTCGACTCCTTCTGCTTTCTCTCACTCTCCAAAAACTCCACTGCCATCTTTCCCAAAAACCTTCCACAGGTATGTCATCTGTACCAACAGCCTTTCCATTCTTCTTCATTGCTGTCCTTACTTCCTTCTTGCTAATTCTCTGCATTTCCTGATTCATTCTCATCATTCATTAGTCCCGCAAAGTACCCCTTCCATCACACTCTGTGCCTGTGAGTACATTTCCATTGTTGTCTTTGACCAACCTTACCTGCTGCACATCTTGTGTGTCCAACCTCTCAAAGAAGATTGCACCTTTGCTTTAGCCTTTGCCACTTCTCTCTTTAACTTCTGGTTCAACTCCTTATACTCCTGTCTACTTTCTTCACCAATCTGACTATCCCACTTTCCTCTCCTTCAAACTCATCCTCCTACATAGAATATAATCCATCTGCAAGCATCGCCTACCACCCTTAAATGTAACTGTGCTCCTCATTCTTTTTAAACTAAATGTTCACATCAACCATTTCCATCCTCTTTGCAAAATCAGCTACCATGTGACCTTCTGCATTCCTCTCCTTGACACCATACCTACCCATAACCTCCTCATCACCCCTGTTCCTTTCCATTACAGTCTGCTCCAAACACAGCTCTCTTTCACTTGGGTACACTTTCCATCCCTCGTCACTCTGTCTGGCACACTTATTGAAGGCATAGCACTAATAGCTATGGTTTGCCATTCTGATTAATGGATTCTTCACTGAAGCTGTTTCTGAGGAACTGATATTCTTGGGGACACGTTTGATAAGTGTATTTTCTTTTTGGTTTTACCATCCACATTACACTGGCCTAACAGTTATCCAGGATAGCGGTAGTGATTTTGTGCTATTGCTTTTGTGTATGTATCTCAGCTGATTGTTTAAGCTATTTACATTTCAAAATATATCAAAGTACATTGCCATTTTTAAGCTTATTCATTTATATACCCTACCGGTCAAAAGTTTTAGAACACCCCATGTTTTCTGTTTTTTTGTACTGAAATTCAAGCGGTTCAGTGTCTCAATGTTCATTCGGCAGAAATTTCTTCCCAACTCT
>JBBPDE010000011.1:14422748-14441976 GCA_037974605.1 Nannopetersius ansorgii | reverse complement strand
TATGTTTTCAAATTATGCATGTATCTGGTATTATAGTGATTTTATGACAGATTATTTCTCTGGGACGCAAAATGTACTGATTTCACGGAATGACCCATATACTAATACTTGATACTTATACTTTATTTATACTTATCTAACTGCACTGTCAGAAAATTAGGCGTCCAAGCATGCAGTGCCGGAACCCTATTGTATTTATGCAGATATTTATTATTATTAGAATTTTTATTATTATTAGGGGCCCAAACACACAGTGCAAAGGATATTTATGCTGATTATTACATTTTATTATTATTATTATTATTCTGCCTCAAACCATGTTGGGGAACAAGAAACGTAAGGCCTTGCAATTTGGCTGGTACATGCAGTATCCCAAACGCTACTTGGGCTCAAAGAACCATGCCGTTGTGCCAATAGGTGGTGCTATAACATGCACTTTTGCCATGAGTTTCAGCAAATTTGAACCGTAGGTCTGATTTTCAAAATTCTTGTTGCATATTAATCCTTGGCATCAGCCGAACCAATGAGACCACTAATTTCTGCAACTTTTGCGAACTAGTCCCTGGTTTTTCAACACATATGCACAGTTGTGGTCTCCTTGGAATTGCAAGACACTCATTGTGAATAATTATCAAAATGTGCAAATGTGCCACCATTGCCACCAATTAAGCTTGTCATTTTTTGCATACAATGACTTAAAATGCAATCACTCATAAGCCCTTGGGCCAATGCTTACCAAACTTTGGAAACCTATGAAGCTCAACAGCAGTATATCAATTTGTATCCATATATAACACTTGGTTGCGCTATGACAGGTCACAAAGGTTTAATCGTACCAAAGATTTCGACGATTCAACGATTCTCAAACTTGGTACATTTGTTAACATACAAGCTTCGATGGTGAAGTTCAAATTTTGTCCAGTTTGCCCATTGGCGCTATAGCATACTTTCAAACATGATGATGGTTTTTCAAACAGAAATCATGATATATGAGACATAGAAACAAAGGATTTGTTTGTGCATATTTGCAAACAGCATGGCCGGCATATGCAAATTAGGCTTGTTGACTTTTTACTAATAAGCCCTTGGGTCAATTCTTACCAAACTATGGAAACCCATGCAAGTCATCACTCAACCTCAGAACCTCAATTTTTGTCCATTTTTACCAATGTATGGTGCTATGACTGGTCACAAAATGCTTATAGCTCAAAATTGCCTGTATCTCTCCAGCCATGTGGCCAGTCAGCTCAAAAAATAGTGTCCTATGCCATAAGACATTGCTCTAGCACATTCTGGAATATAAGTGAAATCATGCGACCACATCATGAAATACATGGCTGATATCAGCCAAAGCAGCGCCAAAAATGTATACAAAATTAATGGTTATCCCAGGCCAACGATTCTCATACTTGGTACATACAAGGTTAGATGATGCAGTTAAAACTTGGTCCACTTTGCCCATAGAGGGTACATTTACACGGATGTGATGTAATGTGATACCGCAAGTATATGTGCAAAATTTCATTGATATCAGCCAATGGGGGCGCTACAGTAGATAATTGCATTTATTGCTATATTTCTTCCATGGCCTATACACTTCAAACCAGGATAACTCAAGATCTGTTCAAGATAAAAGAGTGAAACTTACATTTGTTGACATACATGCTTAGATGATGCAGATCTATTTTAGTCCACATTGCCCAAAGGGAGGCACTATAACACACAATCAAACATGGCAGTGGCTTCCTGCCCATAACTCATGAACCATGAGACATAGTCACAATTGTGTTTTAATGCTGAATTCCACCCTCTGTCAGAAGTCCAGAAATGGTTATGTGTTTGATAATACAATAACATTTGCACAATAAAAAGTGTCGTGAATGTCGACCACAGGACATTTGGATTTCTTCTATATACTTTATGAACAGCCTGTGCAGCTTAAAGTATTCTAACCTGTCATCATTGCGGTTGGTTTGGACCCCGCTCATTGCTGTTCATGTTTTCATTGTTTCTAGTCTAAATATCTTTCTGCACTCATAGATAATTTCACTTGTTCCTGGTCTAAATATTTCTTAAAATAAGAAAAATATATAAAAACAATCTTAATATACTATACAAGAGCAAAAATTGTCTCTTTGTCACCTGTGTCTCTTACAGAACATGTCTCTTTGTATGCATGTCTTGTGTGTCAATGATAGGTAGCCTGCTCTTTGTTTCAGTTTGCAGGCATACAATGAGAGCAATTTACTCGTTAAAAAAACCTAATTTCATTACATTCACTTTACTCCCATATTATTGTTCCTGAGGTACTCCGGAATATAACAATATTTGTCACTTTGGCATAGATGTTTTTAGTGAGATGAAATACTAAAAAATGTAAAGGTGTAGCGAAGTGCCAGAAAGGCCTCGAACCTCAGAAGACTGAATGCCTCCCATGCAAGCTCTGAAAACCGAATTTTCTTTGGTTTTTCTTTTAAGAGGTCAGTTAGTAGTGCCACCACAGAGATGAAACTCCTGGTAAACCACGGTAGAAGTTCGCGAAACCCAGGAACCACTGCAACTGCTTCACCGATTGGTGCTCCGGCCACTCATACGCGGCTGTGACCTTCGTTTCATCCATACTCACTCCCTGCGGACCAATACTGTGGCTGAGAAATGAGAGCTCCGAGATATGGAACTCACATTTCTCAGCCTTCGTGTACAGCTCGTGGCCAAGCAGGCACTGGAGAACTTTCCGCACACACGTAGTGTGTTCAAATCTAGTTTAAGAAAACATGAGGATGTCGTCAAGATAGGCATTCACAAACTTGTTTAACATGTCTCTAAAGACATCATTCATGAAGGCTTGGAAAAACGACATAGCATTTGACAATCCATATGGCATTACTGAATAAGAATTATGCCCGGAGGTGGGGCTAAAGGCAGTTTTACATGCGCACAAGGCTGTATGCATGTGGCAGGTCGAGTTTGGTGTAAATACTCGACCCACAGAGTTGCTCGATGGCTGCAGGGATAAGTGGAAGAGGGTATGGATACTTCCCTGTGACCGCATTGCGCACTTGGTAATCGATGCAGGTCCACTATCCTTCTTTTCAATGAAGAAGAAACTAGGCAATGCAGTGAACATGGATCTGGTCATGTACCCTTGCCAGAGTGCCTCGGCCATGTAATCCTCCATTACCTTAGTCTCCACCTCGGATAATAGGCCAAGGCGGTGTTGAACCCGGCAAGAGGTCTATCGGCCATCCAGTGCCCTGATGGGGATTGGAGCTGGCAGCTTCTCTGCTAGAATAGTGAGGGGCAGTGTGCACCAGAGAGATGTTCAGCCATCTCTAGAAACTGCAAAGTACTGGTCACAAGCCATTAAAAAGTTCCTACACCCTGAAAGGTCTCCTGTGTACCTTTCCAGGGGTTAAGCATGTCTCGGGGCTTGTGCACACACCATAGGAACCACAGGCAGGACCGTAGGTGGAGCTGGAGGTGCTGGGGGTGCTTGATTGCAATGACTCCTGCGAGCTGGTCCAACCGGGCAGATTGCTCTGCCAACCACTACAGGATTCTGTCCATTAGGTGTCATCTGTCATGTCTGGTTTGGAAAAGAGGACACAAGAACAAGGAGAGCTGTGAGAACAGGGTTTTAATGAAGTTATTCAATGTAAAGAATCCTCTATCAGCCTTGGCCCTCTGGTGGGCCAGCTGAGGTCCCGTCTCTGGTGAAGTCCACCGTCTGCAACGCTACACACAAGAGCCATTAGGGCGTTTTGTGAGGGCTGTTATCTCAGCCTTGCCTCTCACTTCTGGAAAGAGTGAAACAGAAATGAGTGTTATAGTCTCAAGAGAGCGGGTGTGCAGCACATTACCACGCTGATTCTTTTGCAGGCATTCACAGAGAGCAGCGTACTTTTGGCTACAAGTAAGGGCAGGTCTCTTCCTTGATACTTTTTCTAATGAGTTCTCACAGACAATCAGAGAAGAAGGAGGGGAAAACAGAACAGGAATAATGATGGGGATAGCATGTCGAATGTTCTGAATCGTCTGGCTTTTGTCTGGGGGGAATACATGAGGCTTGACACAAACAACCAATGGGATCACAAGATGAGTTTACTTTAACTAAGGAGGTAATTAACTGGTGTGGTGTCTGACAACCCTGGAACAGAGCCCATAACAGAGCCCATAACTGAGCTTTTCTGGACAAATTCTTAAAAGCTTCCAAGGTTAATTTATTTTCCACATTGAAGTTGACATCACACTTTTATCTATCCTAATACGTTTTCTGTTTTGATGATGCCAAAAATTCAATCTATTTAACCACCCCCCATTCTGAGAGTCTCTCATCAACACCCAGCTATTCTATCCAACACATATCTAAACAGTTAAACAACCAGTAGAGCTGTTAAGCAGAAATATTGTGGCGAGCATGAGAAAGAGAGACGACAGACAACTGGATCTTTACAATCTCTCGAATTTATTGTCAGCTTTGAACAGCCTGCAGCAAGCCAAACAGGGTGCACCACGCCACCTACTGGTCACACACCTATTTTACTAACAGCACTGACATAATGAGCTGTGTTTCACCCGTCACCTCACTCGCCTTGCCAGCGTTCTCGGTGAGGGTGACTGGCGAAACACAGCTCCAACACACAGCACAACACACAAATAACACACAAAAACCCCACACAGCTACACAAAACCACCCCAACATCACACACAGACACTTTTACCCACTAAGACACCCCCAAAAACACACATACTGGCCAACTGGCCACTAAGCTAACCGCAAAGGCTCCTGGGAGCCAGTCCCTGCCCGCCAGCTCGTCACAATATATTGGCTTCCAAAGTTGTTAAATATAAGCCAGTTCTGAGGCAACAGACTTCGCTTGACAGACAGACATGAACCCAGGGCTGAGATTGAGGACCAGTATGAGTAAACCAAATCTGCCTAACTTGTCTTGTGCTATAATTCCTATATGGGAGGGTCTGATTTTATTTTTTACATGTGCTCAAGGCATAGTGATAAACTGTGTTGAGAAAACATCTTGCAAGAATATAATTTAACGTGACTCATAGGGTGTGGCCTGTGCACAAACATTTTAGGGTGGTGGGAAGTGAAGGGGAAACAGGGTAAAATGAACATGAATCAAACCTAATATTATTTGCAACATACTTAAGATAGTGTTACTCCTTGTACTGGTGAAGGAAGCATATGTCTGCAAAAAGCACTTTCAAAATAATCTTTACTTACTCACACAATTTCTTAGCCCTCTTCCCCCTCAATGATCACCAATGGCCAGTGTTTTAAAACTCCAGCAACACTGCTGTGTGTGATCTAATCTGTGCAGTACACACACACACACACACACCACCCAAATAATACCTGGTCACTGTGTCCTGTAGGGGACCTTACTATTGATTATCGTGGTTAAAGGAGCTTATAAATTAAGCTGAGTACCTAATGGGGCCCAATCTGTAACTATAAATTACAAATATATTTATCTATATGGTGAGTAGGGCTAATAAAATGAACAATAGGGTAGATGTGAGGTGGGTGTGTCTAATAAAGTGACATGTTGCTGTACATAAGATAGCATTTAAAAATATTCTATGTTGCTTACTATATAACACCAATTTTCATTACTGTCTGGAAATATATCACTCTCTTAACAATGGGAAACTGACCCGTTCTCCCCAAATGAGAGCAGGCACAAAGACAGGCTTCCATGCAACAGTTTCTCTCTTTATTTTCAAAAACTTTATTTTCTGTTAAACAAAAGGCACAAGGCCAATACAGACTTTTAAACCAAAGGAAGATGTGACACTCACTAGAGCCAGGGTGATGGTGGACCAACACTCAGGTCCACCACAAACCAACTTAAACATCAAAACACCAAACTAAAGAAACCAATAGAAACACAAAACGCTCTGAGCATGCGGTCAGCTGAAACACAAACAAGACCAGGTGCCCAGGCCTTCACAATAAAAGTCCCCAAAATAAGCCAAAACAAACAAAACACAAAGGATGGCCTCTAGTGGCCGCCAACCATAAACATACCCAGGACTGCCGGTACGCCCCCTCCTAGAATGTCCCATTGGGGTGCAAACAAACCCTCATAACACCCCAAGGATGGAGGAGGGGAAGGCGGAGGCTGGCTTACACTCTGGCTGGTGCTCCGCCTGGCCAGGGCTGTCCGAGTGGGTCCCATGGGACATTGAGAGTCCAAGTTTTGACCTGTAGGGCTCCAACCTGGGAGTCCCTATCTGTATTTGGAGATCGAGCTACCTACCGAGCCCCTTACATGGAGCCCCTCACTGTTCACAGGAGTGGAGCCCATTCCATGGAGCCCCTTACTGTTCTTGGGGGTGGAACCCTTTACTGGGAGCCCCTCATTGTCCTAGTGAGCATGGCCTCCACCTGGAAGCCCCTCTGCGGGGAGCCCATTACTATTCCCTGTGCGGGATCCTCTCCCAGAAGCCCCTCCCTGTCCTTGGCCAAAGCCCCCTCCTGGGAACCCTCGAAGACAGGGCCCCAAAAAAACCCCATAAAAATTTCTGTGGGAAAAGGCAACTGGGAGACACGGATGCTGGAGAGCAGCCTCCTCGCTATGTAGCATTGTCTCGGTGCTCGGGGGCTTGGTCTCGGTGCTCGGGGGCTTGGTCTCGGTGCTGGGGGCATGGTCTCGGCTCTCTGCATCAGTGCAACGGGTGTGTGGTGTTCTTGCTCACTTGTGGCTTTCGACAGCGTGCTGGAACGCATGCGCCCCAAGGGTAGAGCCTGAAGTGCCAACTTGACTAGGGTCTTTGGGCTCTCCACCACTGCCTGTGGCTGCCGTAGCAGCTGATTGTTGATTGTTGCTACAGGATGGGCAGACCACATAGCCTCAGTGGGATGCGCTTCTCGCTCCGTCTGAGGCGGGAGTCACGCCTCCACTTCAGGCTCGCTCGTGGTCCTAGTGCTTGAGTCAGTCGGGAGCGAGACTTGCTGTCCCAGCTGCCAGCTCGCCTTCTGAGGCAAGCCGGGTGTGAGCCACTGGTGACCGGGCAGATCTTCTGATGGGATGGGTGTGAGCCGCTGGTGACTGGGTAGATGGAGTGAGCGACGTAGACCCCCACGTCTCTTTCGTTCTTTAACCGCGGATCCCCTACCTCGCCTCCTGCCGAGCCAAAGTGGGAGCTCCTCCATGGTCGAGTCAAGGACGGGGGGGTCCACAATCTGCTCCGGGTCGATGATTGGAGATGCATCAATCCACCCGTCCCACCAGAAGCCCAGGTCCGCTTCCTCATCTTCCGACTATCCACCGCACAACAGCTCAGCGATGGTAAACCAACTCGTTCTTGCCAGCTTACCCTCAAGCTAGGTCCAGCTTGCCTTATTCATGGCAACTCCTTGTCATTCCTCCCTTGCAGAAGGGCTAGCGCAGCATCTCCTAGGACCAGTTCCTTCGGGACCTGCCTCCCTTATGCTTGCTCGCTCTTGATTGAATGGTCGGTCCATCTGTCATGTCATGCCCTTTCTCCCCAAATGAGAGCAGGCACAAAGGCAGGCTTCCATGCTACAGTTTCTCTCTTTATTTTCAAAAACTCAAAAGGCACGAGGGCCAATACAGATTTTAAACCCAAGGAAAGAGGTAATACAGGGTGCCAGGGTGATGGTGGACCGACACTCAAAATTCCTTTGACTAGGAAACCCAATAGTGAAATAACCATTGGCTTCTAGTATTTGTTTGAAACACAGCTCCAGTGCAAAACTAAGGAAACACAATTTAGAGTTCAAACATGTCTTGGCTAACCGACTACATGGAGAATTTGATTTTTGTTTTTTTTTTCTTACATTTGAAAAGATCTCTGAGCATACAATACTGAAGGGTAATTTGTTTTCAGTTTTTGCAGACATAAAGTCTGGCACTAGTTCAGTAATTTGCTTCTAAGGAAGTACTGAGAATGAGTGTTTAATATTTGTCTGGAAATGCCAATACTGGCTCATGTGTTTTTTTTTCATGTCATATTATCAGTAGGTCTGGTTCTTTCATGCTGAACTTCTAGGCAGGGAAGACTAAAGCGGAAACCAGCTGGACTACAGATAATGTATTGGTTATAAATGGAAGGCACCGGGGGCGGGGCATCTATGAGGATGACTCACACAGTGTGAGCCCCCTCAGAGAGGTCCTCACTTGGCTGCATTACACCAGCCCAATCCCTCTATCTAACACTCTCATCTCTCTCAGAGTTACTTTGTCTGCGGATTCATTTTGAACTGCCTGCTCTTTCATTTTAGTCTCACCAACGCTTTTCTGGAAAACAATAGAAAGTAGTATAAATAAATATGCATTGAGAGGTGGAGGAGGTTGTGGAGAGGTGGTGAAAAGGAGAAATGGTGGAGGATGAGTTTCTCAAGTTCTATGGAAGGAACAAAAAAAAAACATTGAGGAGACATGAGGAGATATGACGAAGGAGAATATATATACTTAATATAATCTGTATCTATTTTAAAACCTGTGAGGGGCTATTTTGTATTCAATGTAATGACTAAGTAATGGTGCCTATTAGTTATGGACATTATTAATTTATTTCACTGTCCTAAATCCAAAATGAGTGAAGATCATGTTTGATGGGAAAAGATGACTCCTAAATGACTGTCTAAATGACTGTCCATAAAGGACATTGCTGATTTAGGGGTGTAACCAATCTTCAGAAAGACATGTGCCAATAAACTGATTAAATTAAGATCTCACACGAAAAAGAAAAACAACTAAATGATACACATGATGCACATTGTCGGTTGAAGTGTCACTCATTTGAATTTATTTATTTGAACCCAAACATTTTCCTGTTAAATTTCAGATCTCCCCTATTATAGATTGCTATTTCCGTTGAAGGCTACCAAATGCTTAATTAGACATGGGTATAATTAGAGATTAAAGATGCAATCTGATGATGCAAACAACATCGATTTGCACTGCTCAAGAGCCTGAGGTTATGATAGTAACATTCTCCCTGTTTATTCTCTGCTATTTGGCTTTTTGTAAAGATTTGTCTTCTACCTGTTGTCTTGTCTGTTGTTGTTGTTTACCTTCACCACGTGCCTGATCCATACGAGTCTGTTGTTTAGCCTCCTTGTTATCCTGTACACTTGTGTCTTGTTCTTGTTTCCTTCCCAGGCTAGGTATTTCTCATTTTTTAGTCAGAATATATGGCTCCCATCTTCAGTCTGTTTTTTTGTTGGTTCTTCATATTGGATTTTATTTCTAGATGATTTTAGATTAATGCTTTTCTTGATGTTTTTGCTCAGTATCTCTCACCCTTGGTGTTTTTGCTCTGTACTTTTGCTTCTTTTGCTCTTGTTTTTGATTACATGTATAAAACATTATTAACAATTTCACTATTACTTCTTAAAGGGTAACTTTGATTACCCTTTAAGAATGGGAGAATGGGTGTGGCCTGATTTAGATACAATACAAATATTTGCTATAGCATGGTTGCAGTACTGTTAGGTTGTAGTTGCATTTCTTACCTTTTTCCATTTATTTTAATGTCAAGAAAAGACAAAATTATAAAAAGACTAATTTCAAAATTTTAGCTTGACTCACAAAAACTGTGGCATGCTTGTTAGTTTAGAGTGCACACTTTCCGTAGAATTTCTTCAGTCAGTAAATGAACTCCCAATATTAAATGTGTGGTATACCAATTCCTTTTTCCTTTATGTGTTATCACTTAATTGGCCATTCCTTATCCATTTATAATGCTCATTGGTTACTTTTTCTGTTTTTTGGGTTCATTTTTCTCCCTCTCCCTCTATTTCTCCATAAAATGTTTCATAACTAACTGTTCCTGTTACATGAATTAATTTGACTTCAACTATATTTGTTTTACAGATTTAGCTGTTTAATTGTTTACAACCCTATTTATTTTCACTTTTATACTTGATCAAATTATAGTTTAATATTTATTGTGCCCCCCCACACACACACACACACTTTATTTCTCTCTCTCTCTTTGTTTCTCTCCCTGCTAACAAGACAAACAAGACAAGACTAATCAAGTACTGTCACCAGGCTGTAATTCAGTATACAGGATCAGCATAAAATCAGTCTGTCAGGTCTGGGAACAGTGACGGGGGTAACCGCTAGAGGCCTCCCTAGATTAAGATTTGTATTTTGTTTTTTGTGGTTTGAACTTTAATTTGAAAAGTTACGTTTCTTGTTTATTAGTCCAGCTAGGGTTGTCAAAGAGAAGTGCTTGGGTTTTGTTATTGGTGAATGGGTTCTATGTTATAGGTATTTACAGGGTTTGTGTTTCTGTTTTATTTGTGGGTCAACTATTGTTTGTGTTCATTTAAAATAAAGATGTAGCACTTCAGTTATCCCTGATGTGTGTTTCGTGCCTGGAGAAGAGGACAACCTGTGACACAACCCTGTTACTTTTAAGGAGTTGCAAGCTTTTTTGCACATGATCAGGATGGTGCTATTTTCACATAGCAATAAAAATAATTAAAATAAAATTAAATTACAATTAAATAATTACAATAAAAATAAAATAAAACATACTACATAATGATTAAAATAAGGCCAATGCTTCTGTGTCCACATGCTAATTAGGGTCATGACCAAGCGTGAGAGAGAGATAAAAGACATCTTGATTTAGTTATTTTGTTTACTTTTATGGGCCGCTGTAGTAAAATTAAACAAACACCCCTGATCAAAATGGTGGCACTGGATGTATAGTATGCATGTTGTACAAGACCTAATGAGGTAACCAGCTCACAGCAGTGACACCTGAGTGCTGGCATTTCACACTTACATGCACCTCACTGTAGAAGCCTTTTATTACCTAATGAGTTTTGATGGACAAGTAAGCAGCACCTACTTCCACCAATCCTCACAAGAAGTACAGACCAAAATGTCCTCAACTACTTCTACAGCAGTTCCTCGTTGCAGGGTTTACAGGTGCGTGAGTGGATGTGTGAGGGCCTGGTGGGCAGTGTGACTTGGCCTGCTCCTGATATTGGCTCTCAGAAGTAGCTCTGCAACACTGGCCATACTGTGGCTGCTTCCCTGGCACTGCTCTACCACTGTGACTGTGGGCTTCATGAAAACAATATCAAGACACTTGGTACTGCCTTGTATGTTCTTTTTAACCACAGTGATTTATTGCCTTTGTAGAACAACACCAAAATGGAAACATATACACACACCAAATGCACCACTGTTCAATATAACCAAACCATTGGGGTCAAAGTAGGCTTACATGTAGGGATGGGTACCGAAACCCGGTACTTAATCGGCCCCTATGCCTAACTATAAAAAACAGAAGTATTGATAAGCTCTGACGTTAACGGTTCTGCTGTCAGTACTGGAGAAATAAAAAAAAATTAAATGTCCTATTTATTATTGTTAAATTAACAATACCTAGCATATTTTACCTGACCAGCCTTTTGTAACTGTTTTGTTGGTAACTGCACAAAATGTCGTCTGTTCCGCAGCACACAAAGATTGCGCGCACACAACACAAGAGAGCTCGCGCTTATGGAGTGATGATGGCGGAGAGAGCCAAACAATCCAAAATATGGTTACTGACTTTCAGCCCTGCCCAGTAATATGTTTTCAAAGTTATATACACCCCGCTACACAAATGTGGGAAGGATAGTCCTTCTATCCACTAAACAGAAATGAGAATACAGACCATACTTTTCTCTGGAGTTTCACACATTCCCTCCAACTCTTGAAAACAGTTTCAAAGTAGAAACTGGGTTGTTAGTTGTGACCAGGTACCGACTCTCTGGCTCAGCCAGGTTTTAACCACCCATCCATTCACACGACACGGACACTAATGAACATTCACTAGACACAGGTGGACACAATCATTAGATGCCTAGCCTACCGGTGCTTGCTGCGCAGACACCTGGGGCCGTATTACAGAAATTTCCTAACTTGAAAATCCTATCCTAACTGTGTGGTAACCATGGTAACGGTAGTTTAGGATTTTATTTAGGAGAAAAGCTGTTACAGAACAACCGTTCCTAAGTCCATTTTCCTATCCTAAGAAGTATTACAGAAGGATCCTAACCTCAAAAAATCTTAAATAAACTGTCCTAACTTTAGGATAATCCTTCCACTGTCTGAACTGTCGCCGGCTGATTATTTACACTACGGCCTGTGTGATAATGCCATTAGCCAATCAACTCCGCCCAGCTGTGGAGAGGTAACCCGTCGACACGGTACATTTGTTCATATTGGCCAGTTCATCTAGTTTAAAGTTCAGAGCAGAACGTTGTTTAATATCCATTTTTTTTGAAGATACTCTGACGATTCAGTGTTACGGACTGGAGCCTCGTAAAGTTACAGTGGCAGCAGGTAACAGTAACTTCACCAGATCACATGTTGCGTTAATTGCTAGGTAACAGACATAAAAGTGGATCGTCGACATTAGATTGTTTATTTAGGATTTGTAACTCGAGATAAGATAGAACTAAAAGCTGCTAGTTCTTTTGCGGCCTACCTGCATGCTCCAACTATGTTCCTTTAAATCCGTTAAATCCTTAACGATACCCATACATACTTACATGTTTGTGACAGCCATTTTCCCCTATGTGCTTTCCTGCATGTTGTTTTTAGAGCGCACACAAAAAAAGCCATGAATACTGACTAAGAAGCAGTTCTTACAGACAGACTGCTGCTTTCTTTAGTAGCCCGTTTCAGCACAGCAAGTAACCACAGAGAAGCTCCTTAAACCAGGCAAAATAGACACACTTGTGATTCTGAAGTTTACTGTGTGAAGAACCACGACTGTCAGTAGTAATAACTACTACTGTAATAATAACAATGTTGTTTTGGCTGTTGTGCTATTAAAATCTTTAAATTCTTTTAAGACCCTGTTCATGTGTGGTGACAGGCAGTGCATGCATGGAAAGCTCCAGCATAGTTATATTTCTCTAGCAAGCATGACTGTGATTAAAAAAAGTTCTACAGTCAATATACTAACATTGGTTCAGGATGTGAATGATACAAACACAGTTACAGTGTCGAGTGACAACTTGAGTAATAACTATTCTCTTGACCTATTGTTTAATAATTCTTCCCTCTCAGGCACCACTGTGCCACTGATCCAACTGGAATGGTCTTGATGCAGGTTGTGCTCCGGGTCAGGAGCCTTAGGAAACCCAAGGGTTCAGACTCTCTGCACCGTCCCTAGCTCTCTGTCCCTAGTTAGAAACACTAGGGACAAAGATCAAATTGAACAAATCAAACTTTGGTATCTATTAAAGAGGGGGACTTATTACTGCTACAGAGACAGTGGTTCTCCTCAAACAGCCAAGAGAGTCCATGAGTTTTAAAGCTGGAGACACAAGGGAGTGGGGACACAACAACCAATCAGAAACACAAGGCAATAATCATTGAGTTAACCAATAAGGGTGGACACCTTGAGACACAAGGGAAAGACTGACTATGTCATTCTAAGGAGACCACAAGGGCTGAATATAACAGGTGTGCTGCAGAGCAATGCACTAAACCACAACAAACCTACACAAGGACAGGGGGACGTAACAGGACAACCCCATCTCAGTAGTCCGGTGACTGTGAGCACTGGGGGTATGGCAGAGGCGGCAGCGATGTGACAAGATGACTCAGACCTGATCAGATCTGAGTTTTCTGCACAAACATAACATTTATATAGAAAATAATTCAAATTAGAGTAGTGCTCAATGACTTTGGTCCCCACTGTATAAATGTTTAACTTCAAAAGAAGTTTTTTTTTCTGAGGCATATATAACAAAAAATCTTCATATACTTTAATCATACTACTGATATATACTTTGTCTATTCCACAAAGGAATAGACAAAGGGGACATAAGTGACATAAGCTATGATATGTTTTACTTGCACCATCTGGAAGCTCATTTGGGCTGGATGGAAAAGAGCACAAGGAGGAAGCAGCACGTTATGAGCAATGGACTTACAAAAGCAAACGTGCAGCAGTGTCCTTTAAAAAGCTTCCGAACACAATGAAGACAAGGCACAAATGACGCTCAGGAAACATTAAGCAAACTTTAACTTGCTGCTCTTCTGGTTCATAGTCAAAAGGTTTTGATGATATTTCAAGATCCTGTATGGGATCTCATTTAGAGGGCATGGTGCACTGGGAGCAAAGCGTTTCTTCCATCAGCCATACGAAAAAAAGCAAAAACAAATCAACATTAATAATGCATTTGTCCCATTTAACCAGATATCGGTCACCAAGAGCTTTGGGAAAGGTGGACGAATGAATAAAGATATGAAGACAGACAACCTCGATTTGCTTGAAATTCTACCTGCGAAGCAAGTGGGAATACATCTCATTAAAAGTTCAACAATTGGCGGACACAGGAGCCACCAAGTCCCATTTAAGCGTGACCTCTTAACACTGGAACAGCTGAGTGGCCCATACATTACATAACCTTCCGCCTTTGATGTCACACCAGTTCTATTAAACATTTAGCCATTTCCCTCTCAGTGCTACCCACAGGATACTGAGGCTGAGCTGTGTCCTCAAGGTTCACTTTGAATAACAAATGTCCCTGGAATGGAGGTTGTGTTTTTATGATCTCCTTTAAAAATGCAAAAATGTAACAGCACATTGGAGCAAGTCGACAAATTTTCTCTCCTACCACCTTTGCCTGCTCAAAGCATTATAAATATTTCAGCTCGTCATGATCAGATTGTTTTGTGCATGGAGCAAATGCACATTGGCTTTGATTGATAAATATCTCATAAATAACTGATGAATAGATGTGCACAGAGATGGGAAAAAGTACAGTGCAATGATACTTCAGTTAAAATATCTTTAAAGAGTTAAAGAGGTCAGTGTCAAATATTTACTCAATTAAAACTGGAAGCATGGTTGTAAAAATGTACTAAAAGTGGAAGTCAGAATGTGTGACAATCGAACACACTTTATGTAAACGTAGAAAGTAAATGTTTAGACATATCAAATTAAGAGTTGGGGCATGCATTTATTTTTAATTTGTAAGATCCTTATATTATTTTTTCCTGCACTGTTTTCCTCCTGTAAGGAACACATATGACCTTAATGTAAGTGCATATACCAGAAATAGTCATAATTTGTAAATGAATGTATACATTTTAAGAAGGAAACAGGCTTGTGTCTAACTGACTGCCCTATATTTATGGGAACCAGTATAGCAGGGGGGACATGTTCCCCCACTTTTAGTTTCCAGGACAAAAGTCAAGACAGAGCTCGGTGTGCCACCCCCAACACCCCACCACCTCACCCCCCAGCGGCCGAGACATAAATTGATGTGCCCCCCCCACACTAAAAAAATTCAATAAACAGGGGCCTTTTAACAATAATATAGTATTAATGTGCAATATCATTTTTTAAACGTCAACACTAAAAATCATCTGTCACAAAAATGGGAATTTACAATAAATGCAGAGTACCTGACCCATAACATTTCAACATCAGACAGAAGGAGGTGTGACTAAATGTCATGGAAACAAATCCACATGGCACGGAGCCACAGTGCGCATTTAAGAAAATTCCACACCAAGATCGGATGCCATGGAAACAAATCCACACAAAGCTAGCAAATGCCATGGAAGGAAATCCACATGATTTCCTTCCATGGTGGAGGAAATGAATCAGAGGAGGAAATGAATCCAGAAGGAAGTGCAAAATGCTCCCAAGTTAGAAAGTTTTTACACGTTCAGAGGAGTCCGTGAACATTTATAATGGCACATACTTTTAAGTTTGGCTGAGGATTATTTGATGTAAATTCACATCATTTACATTTGATGAAACAGAAAACAAGAAAAAGGCTGGTTACATATTACTGTTGTAAGAGTAAGATTACTGTTATAAGATCACAACCTTTCAGAAAAGTACTGGGTCTTGGGGGCATTTTAGATCCAGATGTATAGAGTGTTTCACATGTTCATGGAAAGCTCTTCACAAGGGAAGACACCTGGAGACACAAGGAAAAGCCTGACTACATCATTCTACGGAGACCACTAGGGCTGAATATAACAGGTGCGCTGACGAGCAACGCATCAAACCACAACAAACCTACACAAGGACAGGGGGACGTAACAGGACACCCCATCTCAGTACTGCGGTGACTGCGAGCACTGGGGGCATGGCAGAGGCAGCAGCGATGTGACAAGATGACTAAGATCTGATCAGAGGTTTTTGCACCAACATAACATTAATATAGAAAAACCTAAATTAGAAAATAATTCATGATATTTGAACATGTTTAGGCCGTTCATACAGATTGGTTCAGATGTTCATACAGAGTGTCTCAAATGTTCAGCTTTTGCAACTTTCAAGATTGAAAAGCCTGACATGAAAACAAATACAATACAATGATTTTCTGACTCCTTGGATAAGATGGCTGGTGTAGTTTCGTGTGAGGTAGTAGAAGGTGTGCTTTTCCTGAACAAAACTGACAAAACTTAGGAGTAGCAAATTAAAACAGGTTGCAAATAAGCTGATTTGCTAATGAAACATATAGTAATCAGACTTCTGTGTGGCTGATCAGAGAATCATTTGACTACCCAATGTAAATGAATGCATCTTAAACATGATCAGAATATAATCCAGATTATAATCCAGATACTTAGCCAATCCTAAACAGGATGTCAGGCCTGGCTGGCCTGGGTATCTTTATGGTCCTTTGGGTTTTGTTTGTTCTGGGTTATTTTGGGGTGTTTTATTGTGAAGACCTGGGCACACGATCTTGTTTGTGTTAATTATGGGTTTCAGCTGACCGTGAGCCCACAGCAAATGAGTTTTGTGTTTCTATTGATTTCTTTAGTTTGGGGTTTTGACATTTAAGTTGGTTTGTGGTGGACCTGTGTGTCGGTCCACCATCACCCTGGCTCTAGTGAGTGTTACATCTTTCCTTTGCTTTAAAAATCTGTTTTGTGCCTTTTGTTTTAGTGTTTTTGAAAATAAAGAGAGAAACTGTAGCATGGAAGTCTGCCTTTGTGCCTGCTCTTATTTGGGGTGAAAGAGTAGAAGTGACACAGGGTCTAAGTGGCATAATATTGTTCAGATTTTTGTAGAAGTACTACTGTGGCACAATGGGTTATTTATGCTTACACCCAACCATAAATGGGCAACATAAAACGACTCATATCTTGGATCAGCAGATTAATGTAGGGTAATTACTGTTAGCACAGAAGGGGGTGGCCAGGTTTTGTAAGACCTGAGACAAGTCTGTTCTTCATATTTGCCACTACCCACCACCAAAGTTAGTATGTAGTATATATGGGAAGGTAATATAAACACAGTCGCATAAGCCTAGTACAACACTGATTGGCAAATGTGAGCCATCTCAGCATTCTGCGGGTCAGTGTCATTCGGGAAAAGCTGTATGGAATACTGACCTACACTACTTTATCTACTGCTAACTCCAGCTGTGATTCCTGGACAACAGAACTACATGGAATCTCCCCACACATCTGGCATGTCTTTCTAGCAGCCAGCATCAGTGTATACCAGTCAATACACACCTGTTGGGCATTAGTTAAACTAATTTAAGTGACTCTGCATTAGTACTATTTCTCAAAAGAATGTTGCCATGCCCTCCCCACTTCATCACTTTTGGTATAGCTCTTAACAATTACTCTTTATTATTATTCTCATGCTGTATTATTTTAATAAAATTATACAGTCAAATGTCTTGTTGCATTTACATTCTATTTTATATGCTTAGACTTCATAAATCCACGTGAAATTTGCAATGCTTGTAGCCCCAATGGCAGATACAGAATAGGTGAGAAATTGCCTTTGCACTAATGCCCCCTGAAGTGGGTTAGGCACCATAGGTGGCACTGCAACAGGTACATTTCAATATCTGAAAAACCCCATTAGGGATTTTTGGCTGGCTCAATTTAATGACTGCCAATGGCCAATCAAAATTGAGCAGGAAATTTTGCCTATGTGAATGATAAATACAAATGCAACTTTATAATAACACATTTATAATGACGTATAGATGGTATTTACCCAAAATTAAAAAAAAAACAAAAACGTCCAGCTCTTCTATTCCTCTGACATGGGTTGGTCTGTGGCTAAAAAATAAATTTTGTCTTTAAATCTTTATGTACAAAATTCAAATATTACACATTTCAAGTTGTCAAATAATCCAACCTCTTGTTATTTAGGTTATTTCATATTGTACTTGAGCCCTGCTGTTTTTTCCTCTCCTGGTCATTTCCTCTCATGGTTTTTTCCTCTCCTACAATGGTCATATTATGCACTGCAGTTGCATCTAGTTTACATAAAGAACTACCTGCACATATGATTTACATTTTGTATGAATAAAATAAAAAACATAATGCAACAATAACTTTTGATCAAATTAAAATCTGAATAAAACAATACATACAAACATGACTGCAGTATTGAAAGTTTAGAATATACACTTTGATACAATTTTTGCACGTCATTCTGCTTAGAGTGAGAAAAAATTATGAATCACTTCTTTTCATTTCACTATATTTCAGTTCCTGGTCACTACAACTAGATTCAACATTTCAGCTAATGCACAGAAGAAAGAGGCCAGTGCCCTGGGAGTTACTGACGCCATCACACATGATAATTACTCCAGTGGTACAACAAATTCAATTTGCATATGCCAAACGAGTTTTAATTGCATTGCTACTTTGTTGTGACCCTAGCTAAACTCGTGATCCCCTCAAAATGAAACTTATTAATGAGGGCTCTAGGTGTCATAAGGGCACAGGAAGACAACGCCGATTAATATGCGCAACAGTATCTAATAGCTAGGCTACAAGATATAAAACAAGGCCACAAATTTTTAAACTTTCAACGAAACATAGTATATGTATTTACATGTCTGAGCTGGCAGAACAATTTCAGTCTATTATAGATGGGGAGGTGGATGGTGAAACAATGATATTGTTAATGTCAGAATGCCTGTCTCCAGGCAGCGGAGGGAGGCACAGATGCAGACTTCCGTACATTTAGGGTGTACTCACACTAGGCAGTTTGAACCGTGCTGAGTGCGTTTGACCACCAAAGCGCGGTTTGTTTGACTAGTGTGAGTGCTCCAAACCGTGCCTGGGCTTGGTTCGTCCAACCGTCCCTGGGCGCGGTTCTTTTAGCTGCCCCTGGCCCGCTTGAAAGAGATGTGCCAGAGCACGGTTCAGTTGGACTCAGGCGCGGTTCGCATGTAGTGTGAGCACTAACCACGCTGGAGCACGGATCAGGA
>JBBPDE010000011.1:14389490-14400939 GCA_037974605.1 Nannopetersius ansorgii | reverse complement strand
ACGAGCTGCAGGTGCAGCTCATTAACATTCTGGTGGGAGACTGAGTGTTTGGGGAGGGGCCAAGAGGGTCTGCTCCTCAGTCAAGGTGAGAACAGCACAGGAGCAGGGTGTGTCTGTGTGCGCTGCTGCTCCTGTGTCTGTGAGAGAAAGTAAAGACAATAAAAAGACAAGTTCCCAGTGTGTCGACTCACCTCCTTCCACTGCTCGTCACAATACACACAGTAATCACAGACCAAAACACAAGACAGGTGGAAAACTAAACACGTGACACAAAGCAGTCAAAGTCAAAATAAAAGTCCCAAAAACACAGACAAAACAAAACCAAAACAGCAACCTCTAACGGTCACTGGCCGAACCGTGACACCCTGCACACAAATGATATAGCTGTTGGATTGTGATGGGCATGACAGTCAAAGACTTGACACAATATAATGTTCTAAAACTTGCAACATTACCAAATACGGCAGCCCACTGCTTTATTTGGTGAAAGTGTTAAACGCAGAGAAATAACTTCACTATGTGTATTTGTATGACTATGCATGTGAAGAATAAGGAATATTATCTTAAATATATAAGTAATAAAAATACAGGGCTTTAAGAAGAACAAAACAAAAAACAGGAGAACACTCAGTGAAGCACTTGTGATAGCTTCACATGAGAAAGTGTTCTGATCTGGGAATGCTAGGCTGCATCTCCCAGAGATACATTACAGGGCAGCAACCAATCAGCAGACAAGAGATATGACTAAAGCTCTTGGATTGGCTACTTTCAAACTTTCAAACAAATTAGCGGTGGTTTACACAGACTTGCTGCTCAACTGTGTTTCTTGTGCCCTTACACATCTCAAAGTTCAGACTTTAGACAAGCATTTACATGATCGTTCAGGCTTTTCTGAATATCTGAGCCTTTGATTTTGGCCCTTATCAGACTTCTCATTGAACTGGCACACTAATTAAATGTTATTTAAGTAGAGTTCCAGAAATCTCAGTTATACAAAAGGATTTAAAGAACACATAAGGTAAATAGAATATGGAGAAACACTAAAAATGAGAACCATAAACAAGTACCAGAAAAAGAAACATAGAAAACAAAAATAAGGCTGTGGGAGAAGGCTAGGCTAAACAAGGCTAAGCATATTAATGTGAGCTAGTGCTGGAAATGGAGCTATGATGTTAGGAGGCTCATTGCACTCGCAATACTTTATAATTCATTAATGTATCTCAGCAAACACTGTATTCAACAAGTAAACTGAACTGTCAGAAAAAATCTACGCATGTCATATTATGTCTTCTAGATGCGGACCCTGGGCAAATAAGGACTCTGAATTCAATTCACAAAGGCTTTGCTAATTAGCTGGTCAATCAGGTGTGCTGCAGGAGTCAGAAGTGCAAGTCTGTGTAAACTCCTGCTAATTCCCAGTTCAGAATTCACAGATTTTTTTTTAATCTAAGCAGTTTGTTCACAGAAATCCCCACAAATTCACAGAAACCGTTTTTTGTTTTTTTTTAATTTGCTTTTCCGTGGCCTGAGCTTATTGAAGTTTGAGGACTGGAAGAGTTCAATGCAGACAAGCCTGACTAATCTCAACCCCATCCAACACCTTTTACATGAACTGGAACAGAGATCTAACATCGCTGCCTGGCCTCATAAATGCTGTACAGAACGAATGGACACAAATTCCCACATAAACATTCCAAAATGTACTGGTCAGGCTTCCCAATACTTTTGTCCATATAACGTATATCCCTGAGCTTTTTCATTTCTGGGTTTTCCTTATAGTTTTTCAAGATAGATCCATTGCACACATGAAAAGATATTTTCTGGTGCAGTGGCAGATGTTTTCAGCTGCGAAACAGCATGAGAAGCAAGTACAGAAGAGTGCAGTAAATAATTTATTGGCACACAGTGCTCAACCTATCATTGTTACGACAAAGCGGAGTGATTATGGCAGCTACCACAGTCAAAACCATTTGAAAAATGGACCATGTTAATATACTTATTATAATTGTTGGCATATTTACACTGGCCCTTGCTGGCCCCTTAAACACTTTGATACATATGCCAAATGACTGCATTCTGCTGAGATGCATGGCGCTATTGGAAAGTGCACAGGAGAATAGCAATTATAGATGGCTTTCAGTTGCTTATTCTTCTCTCTCCTTTAACACTCATCAGGAGTGCTGTGATCTCACTGTAATTCCAAAATGTCCTGTAGCTTAGTACTGATCAAATACCTGAATCCTTATGTATATTTGTGTACATACAAAAATTCTCCTAAATGACCAGTGTAGCAGTTTCACACATATTTTTTAAGTTTCACTTCTAAATCTAAGACACAATCAAGCTATTTGCGGTAAGATATTTTTAAATGTTCCTCTTCTTCTTTAAATATTTTTTTCGTATTCTTCTTTAAGGACGTCTTCCTCTTTGTAGTAATCTCCTTTAATTTTATCACTGTTCTATCATAGTGCGCTAAATTGGTTACAGGTGGGCTGTCCTGTGAGATACCTCCAAAAGAAACATTTGGGGGAAAAGGAAACATACCATCAACCATTAGATTACGGACAGCAGATGTGAATAACACTGATTATCTCATTTCACTGGCACCTGTCAAGGTGTGGAATATACTAGGAAGAAAGTGAACAGTTAGACATAATATGCAGTCCTCTCAAGCTTTTAGCTTATCCCTATAGTTTGTTTACAAGCAGACGTGACATTTTCACTGCAAGTTTTTGCAATATAAAGTTATTAATTTACTTAATAGTTTTTTTGTATATATATTTGCCTCAACCACAGCAGAATAGAACCACTGTCTAACAGTACAGCCTTCTTACTTTAGATTTATTGTGCAGATGCACTATTAATGGTGCAAACAGCCATCAAAATTTGCGCTTATTCAAGGTCAGTATATTTAAGTATGATGAATTGATAAGCCCTGGCCTTGATATGAAGGTATAAAGACTAATTACTGAATATAGTGGTAAATATGAGTATACATTTTCGGTAGAATGTTTCTCAAAACTCTACAAAGCAAACGAATATGTTTTTGAAAGTATGTATCTTTTACTTGAGGTGTAACTGCATACAGCCATAAGCACAGATTTCAGCGCAGCTTTGTGATTCAGTATGACTGACAGCTTCTTCAAACACCACAGAGAGCAGCACAATCCACTTGTTTTCTTTGATGCTGTGGCACTGCTAGCTGGAGCCCACCTGGCTTCTGGTAAATGATGTACGCATTTGGCAGACACCCTTATGTGTATGCCTTGTTTTGCATAGCACCCCCAGATTTTTCAGCAGAGGAGGCTGATGAGGACACCCTTCTGAGGGCAGGAGAGTCTCCTGAATGATGTGCTCAGATCCTTGCCATAATCTCTACTCGTATAAATATGATATATGGAAATAAGAACTGCTTGCACATGTCAGCTTATCATGTCACAGTGCAATGGCCTAGCATGGAATGTTTAAAAGTGACTGCATTATTTCCTATATTATTCCATCATAAATAAGTTTGGCTTAAGCCTAATAGGCTTGTCATGAATACTGAAATTTCAAACTCGATACCGATACTAAGGATGATATTCAATACTCTATACTATTTTCGAAAACAAACATGGGAACTTTTTAAACAAAAGAATTCAAATGTGAGTAGACAAACAAAATGCTCAGTTTTCTTTGTCTACTCAAAATTGTACAGAGTCTTTGGGTATTTTGAAAGCGCTTTATAAATTAAATGTATTATTATTAGTCTAGTCAAGTTTCAGTCAACTAAAAGTCTTATTTTAGTCAGAATTATCCACAACTATTTTTGACTAGTTTTAGTCTCTTTTTTCAATTTTATTTAGCCCAGTCAATATAGTATGAGTATAGTAGACAAAATAGACAAAATCTAAATGTTCTTTTAGTCAAAACTATTTCACAATTCAAACAAGGTTCTCTTATTATTATATTATTATTACCTAATAGACTCAAGAATACCGTACATCCATTCCAGACATGGAAGACACTCTGATTTGAATTTACGTCATTTGTTTTGCCAACCAAACATGTTAGAACTTAGAAGTACACACATAAATTTAAATAAAATAAATAAATAAAATTGCATCAAATCACTAAAATGTGCAATAATCCCAAGCCCACCTAAAAATGTAGCAATTATTATACTATTTTTAAATTATATATCCATACATTTCATAAAAGATATCACTTGGCGCAGATATTTACAAATAGAAGCAAGCTATGAATTGAAATGAAAAATAAGTCTAGCTATGATTATTGAATTAAAATGATGTACTGGCTGTTGAAGCTGCTGTAGGTAGCAGGCGGACATTAGGACCCAGGCAGAGCTACACGGCGCTGCTTGTTAGCGAGTAGCAACCGGAGCCTGTTTAGTAATATTTCTCTGGTAGCACCGTTTGTACTCAGCTGGCCTGAACCATCGTCCTCTCACCCAGGCATACAGAGGACTGATAGAGAGCGTCTTCACTGCAGGCATCACTGTCTGGTATGGGAACATCACACAGGCAGAGAGAAAGGCTCTGCAAAGAGTCATAAAGACAGCGGAGAAGATCATAGGGACAAAGCCTTCCATGGACTCTCTGTACACACTGCGCTGTCGGAGAAGAGCAGAGGGAATCATCAGAGACTCACAACATCCAGCTCACTCACTGTTCAGACACAAAAACTGTATATACAACCTGAGACACAACAGAGCGGACAGCATCATTACACACAGAACAAGATTCTTCAACAGCTTTTTCCCTGCCACAGTCAGACTGATGGCAAAACAAAAACACTGAAAACTTAAAAATAACACAACACTACCCCACCTCACTACACACTACCTCACACGCCTCACTGGTACTGTACAATGTGAATAAGTCATTGTCTGTTTAAGGTGCAATATGCTAACTGAAGCAGTTAGATTTGTGAAACTTCAGGTTCAATATCAGGTGCAATACTCAAAATGTGCAATATTAAAATGTGTGAGTACTTGTATTTATATTACCACGCTCTTTTACAGTGATCTTTAAATTTTATATATTATATACTACTAGTTATATATATTATAATTCTATATTATATAATATCTATTCTTTGCTTTATTTCCCTGTCTTTTCTAACTATCAAAAAATGTAACCTGACTCGGAGAGCTCAGAGTTTGAGACCCCTGCTTAACAAAGCAAATGTGTTAACAAAGCAATAAAAGGAAGAGTAAAAGTGAACTTCCCCAAAATGCTCGATTAGAACAAGAATGAGGAAAATGATTAGAATGAAACTTTTAAATAAAGTGTAATAACCCAAACGAGCTGCGCAGACGTAAAACTAAGGGGAAATGACGTATTTCTGCACATGCATAGTCAAAATCTGTTTTCCTGTCTAAATCGGGTAGTGACAGGGCAGCCTGAGTCCTCCAGGTAGCCGGGAGAGGGGCTGCCTGCTGCAATGCCTATTGAAAATTGTTGCAGTCTGTCGGCTATTTCCGTAAACCCGGCAGATACAAAATTGGCATTTAGGTATCGATACCAGTGTTCATTGATACTGAACTCAGTACAAAATTTAAGTATCGATTAGTGTCTAAAAATAAGCCTAATGACTACATAATTGCTCATCTGTTTTTGACTGCAAGCATCATCAAAATTTTATTTATCTTCATCTTTCTCTGATGTACAGGAACTCTAAATTGTATTTGTCTCACTCATTTCAGACTTTGTCCACTTTATATCAAAGGCACCACAGTAACACTCTGCAGTGCCTACAAGTCAAGCCTTAGGGCTTTATTAAATATCCACTTCTGCCAAAACAAATCTCACCACGTCTGTTTTGAAATGTCAGCCATCGCAATGAGAGTTACCCAGAGGTGTCTTCTGGGGGAGCCACAAAATCTATGATGATTTCATTTTTGACACGACTGGTCTAAACTTTAATCTGGTATGACGGACATGTCTTATACTTCTTCTGCTTGAAATTCAGATCATGAATGCAAATCTTTCCACAGGTAAACCAGCAACTCTTCTGGGGATAATCTAGTGATTCACAAATAGATGATGAAATAGTTATGAATTTAGTCAACTGCTACAACAGGACAAGAACCATGAGCCTACAGTAAGAGCCCAAGGGCATACTATAAGGCAGTGGTCCCCAACCTTTATTTCGTCACGGACCGGTTTAATATCAGAAACTATGTTCACGGCCCGGCCTTTAAAAAGTGGCAGATAAATATACGCATATATATTTATACAAATAAATGATGCTCATAAAAATGGGTATATTTTAAATATATAATTATGGGGTATCTTTAAAATATAATAATAAACGTAAATCCAATGTGTGCTCGCAGTTTTATTAACAGCATTTTCATAACAACAAGCCAGCAACATAACACAGGTAACATCCACGTTTTTTTTTTCTGTGCAGCCGGCGGACCAGTACCACATGACCCACGGCCCGGTACCGGTCCGCGGCCCGGGGGTTGGGGACCACTGTGGCTGTTGTGGCTGCCCATTCTTAACGCAGCACTGACGCTGATTTGTGTAAAGAGCAGACCAACACCACTGAGTCTGATAGTCCTGTTGTAGCACCACTAACACTACCACACAGTGAACCTGTCGTGCTGACAGTGGCCCATCACCCAAATAATATGCGGTAAGAATCCGATCAATGATAAATGGGGTGTGGGAAAGTAAATAGGGGGGAAATGCATTGTACACGACAACAGGTGGCTAAAAACATCGTGTAAAATATAGGACATCCTGATCAACACAAAATCTTGCCAAAAAAAATGGAAATGTTTTTTTTTTTGTCCACCAACTCATTGAGATGACATTTGTTTTGTTTGTTCTCCCTACTCCTCAACAAACAAACTGGTTATAGTCTATAATTGTTTCTGATGTAGTGACCGCAAAGTGACCAGTGAGTGGACATACAAGGTAGTTTGGGCAGTACAGACAGAATAGGCTTTTGTATTTTCTAACGCAAAGCATCTATAGTTTTGTGATGAATTAACTGTAAACTAGAACAAAGATTTTTTAAATGAGATCTCATTAAAACCTGATTTGAGTTGAGTGAGACAAAACTTTGTCAAAATGAATGTCAGAACTGCCAATAAACCAATCAGAGTTTGTGATATGTCCTGCTCTAACTGTTTTTGAAAAACCTCTGCAGGTCATGGTTTTCACAAATAAAAGGCATCACCAAAATGTTTTACTGACCATGAAGAGTAGTCCAGTTTGTCTTTGGATTTAATAATGGGAGCAATCCTAAATATAATGATAAATATGTTAGCACCCCCCGATAACAAGATCATAACTGAAATCACATTTTGACTTTTGCACCGAGGCAGTCTTGTATGACGTATTCCTCAGAATCTTAAAATGTTAACATTGCTTTTCGCTTTTTCACATTGTTAGTCTCAATTTAACAGTCATTATTTTCTTCACCTGTGTTTTGCTCCCCTGAAGTTACATGTTCTATTTAACCTGTTGTTTCTTATTACCTTGTTTCCTTAGACTAAATTACTTGCACCATTTGTCTGATAACTGTCTCTGTCATCCTTATTTATATCCAGCCTACCCAGAAGTCTAACTTGTGTTGGTTTTCACAGAGCTCACGCTGACTTGCCACCACAACCAGGCCTGACTCGCATTTCATTTCGTTTCCCCCTGCTCTGGTTCGGTGATATCCCCTTTAAAGGACTGGTCTCATTTGTCCTCTGGTTTGATCTGTTGCAACCCTGTGCTTGTGTCTATGAGTCACTCTTTGCTTGTAGGTTTTTTTTTATTTGTTTCTACATTTACATTTACAGCATTTAGCTGACACACGTTTTTTCTTTAAATGATAAATGAACAAGCAGAAAGGAGAGGCATGGTTAGTCACCAAGGTGCTCCTTGAAGAGGTGGGTCTTCAGACGATGCTTGAAGACAGCGAGGGACTCCACAGCTCTGATCGGAAGAGGGAGTTTGTTCCAACACTGGGGAGCTGAAAGAGGAGTCTTGACGCATAACACTCTCTTCTCTTGAGCAGCAGAGGCTCAAGACGAGCCGTGCTTGAAGCCCTGAGGGGAAGAGAAACGTTTTATTAATCTATTATTTGTATATCCTCTATAATATCAGTACTTCTGTAACTAATTCTAGAACATTTGGAACCAAACTGTTAGGAGTTCTAAACTACACAAATTACTGAATAAATTCTAAATGCTTCTTTAAACAAGCTCTTTAGCTAATTAGTGCTGTTTAATTGTAGTGTAGTGTGCTGTGTGAACACTGAATAATAATCATTGCATTAATCATTTTGTATTTATTATACATTTATGTGGCATTATAGCATCGTTTGCGGCTTTTTTTGTATATATTATATCTCAAACTTCAGAAAAACAAAAGATTTATCATTGTGTATGATGAATACGTCTTTGAGTATTGCAGTAAGGTTACACAATGTATTAAATGTTTTTCAATATTGCGTATTAGCAAACAATTAAATACACTAATTTTTATTTTTCTAATTATTTGTAATTGTTCATTTAAATAAATAACTTGGCTGGTATTCTGTTTTCCCTCCATAAAAAGAAGTTTTATGTTAGACCTACATTTGATGATTGGAATTGTTTAAAGTATCATTTGAACCCAAGCACTGTGATACTACACTTCCTGAAATCAGGAAGCCAAGACAGTTACGCACCTCTGAGATACCCAGAGCAAGGTACCGTCCTCACACACTGCTCCCCGGGCGCTGTGTTCCTGGCTGCTTCGCTTGGTGAATGGGTTAAATGCAGAGGTGAATTTTGTGTGCTGTGGTGTGTTCACGTATGACAGAATGGTCACTTTAACTTTCACTTCACTTTAAAAGTCTGGTCTTAGGGCAAGCCTTATTAAGATCATGTCTTCATGATATTGCCCACCATCTTCTACTTTTGTCTTTGAAAGATTTTAATAATAGTACCTCTCATAGTGGTACATTCAAATCAGTATATTCTACAACACTGATCAGCACATGGCACATCTGTCTCTGCCTGACTGACTACATCCCAGATACAGTCATTAATCAGGAAGACATTAAATGTGTATTTAATGACTGTTTAAAGGAGACATGAGATACTCTAAAATCTGTTTCACAGTCTGCTTCTAATTACTTCTTTTTGTTTTCAAATGTTTTGTAGCTGTTAGATTATGTTTTACTTTTGAGACATGTGTTGGTCAACAGTCAATCATCATGGTGATTTGAGCATGATTAAACCAATGATTAGACAGCAGGTTAACTGGTCTGATCAAAAACACAGATTTCCATATTAAGACAAAACTCCCCAAGGCTGAAGTTAGTTTCTTTTCTCTCTCCTTTCCTATCCATTGATAAGTAAAATAAGAAAGCTATAAAATGGCATTGATTCACTTTTCTACCCCAAGCAGGATTGAGAACATCCGTAGAATCTATTCATCTGTAAGTTCACCTGTCTGTCAAAATGAGATCCAATTCATCCTCAGAGTTATTGGATTTTATATACCAAGCATTTTATTAAAGGCAGAAGGATTAAATTGACCGGTGGCTTAATTGACTTGGTCATAAGTTGAGTTATTAAGCCCTCCTGCTGCTAACCCCCTGCCCCCCCTGTGTGTATGTGTGTGGGTGGATTGAGATGTCTCTGTGGCCCACTCACCCGTTCAAAAGAGGGCGGACAGCATTGCTTGTCCTTTGTTGAGGGTGATGTAAAATGCTATACCGCCTGTGTGTGATAGTGTAACTCTCCAGAGTCTCCAGCACAAAGGCGACATTTGCCAAGCCAACATATCCAACACGCTGCTGCTGTCAGTAAAAACCATCAGAACAAAAAAATTACACCACATTTGAAGAACAGAGGGTAGTGTTACAGTCAAAGCGCCAAAGGTCCCTGGCATTTCAATTTGAGAATAATGCTGTTCACCGGTGGCACTAGAAAATATTCATGCCAATATTTTTGTGAAACCACTCGTCATCCCCGTTGCACCCCACAAAACAAACTCAGTACCTTGCCGTGCACCCTGGGCAGCTAGATTTTCTTGCCCTAAGTAGATCACCTTTTATTGTGCATATCTTACAAACACATAATAGTAATGTTTATTTTAACACTACATAATTAACAATATTTCTAAATCCCCAGACAACATATCTAATCTCTTCCTCAATTAATTCTACCCTCATAGTCTTCTTGGTGAAGTTGTTAAGCACTCTGTCATCGCAGCAGGGATTTTTTTCCAAGGATTTCACCAGTGACCAGTTTGACTGGATGGTGGTGGGGATTGCTAGCAAGAAGTCAAGCTTACAAGAAGTCAAGGTAACACGCCCTTCCTTCTGTGCACTCGTAGACTCATAAAATATAAAAAATATATAATATTAATTGTAGTAAATAACATGTTACGCATTTTGTTATGTATGAAGCTTCAGTCTCACACTCAAGGTCAGTGCTTAGTACATCTTGGGTTTTAGAAAGGGGCCTACAAATAAAATTTATTATTATTATAATTATTATAGAATAGAACAAAGTGAAAACAAAGGCAATGATTGGCCACAGTGTTATGTCAGTGATTTTGAAGAGGAGAACTACCCTATCAGAGTAGACCGTCACATGTTTCGCGGCTGGGACTTATTTACAATTGAGTCTATTGAAACCCAAGAAGATTTGAGAAGATTTACATTGAAATGAAAGTGGCAGCTAGTGAAACATGTTTCACTGAAATTCTGTTTTACAGCTGTTGGTGGTAGTGCTGTTTCACATTTTTGATCAGAGCCAAGAACCTGAAATTAGGAGAGCAACCACATTTGTATGAGCATTTTTTGTTTCACACCAATAATAAAGAGATAGTTATTGTCACGGGTCGCTAACTGTTTAGCTGCCTGAGACTGGCATAGGCTTTAAAGGCTCTGGCAATGACCCTAGCTGTCCTTCTAATGGGCCTAAGAGGACTAGATGCTACTGACCCTGGGCTACATGCTACAGGCCCTGAGGCTGGAGTTTTAAGCTGGAAAGCAGGTGTGGGAGGCTGAAGCTGTCTGTGCGCTGGGACGGGAAGCTAGCGTCGCCTCGACAGTGCTTGGGAGCTCAGCCTTGGGCGCTCACTGCCCCACCTGAGGGCTCGCCTTCTGGGCACGAGCCGGAGTGGTGGAGCACCGGTGGAAGCCTCAGACTTCCCGGGTCACTGGCAAAGGTTTCCTTTGTCTCCGGACTGCGAATTTCCCGCCTTGCCAACCTGGGAGCCAAAGCGAGAGCTCCTCTGCGGCCAAGTGCAGGATGGAGTCCACAACGTGCACCGGCTCTATGAACGGGGATCTGTCGGCCCATCCATCCCACCAGAAGCCCAGGCCCGCTTCATCCTCCTCAGACTCATCATCAGTTCCAGGGGCTCATACAGTTCCAGGGGCTCGTCGCTCCGTCTGCCGTGATTCTTGTTTGTATGGTCGGATAATCTGTCATGTGTCGCTG
>JBBPDE010000011.1:14332348-14343929 GCA_037974605.1 Nannopetersius ansorgii | reverse complement strand
CACGGTTCGGTACATGATGTCTTTCGGAGAATACACGGTACGAAGGAGAAGACGTGATTGAAGTAATACAGAATCACAGAGGGACCAAAAAGCGCAAGTAAATCATAAACCTGGGTTCGGTACGAATACATGCACCGTTACAGGCCTAATATACACACGCAGTATAATAGGGAGATTCAGCTTTTGGGTAAAATGTTAACTTAAATCACTGGTCCTCTTGTGGGTCTTTTGAGTTCAGTTCACTCCCTTTTTTTTTTTTTTTACCATTTTAGCTGTATTAATGCATATGGAATGAAATTTCCTATCAATAATATACTTGTAACACTTGACTCCGTCGTGGCCATTTTTGGCCAATTGAAACCCATTAAGTCAACAGTTTAGGGAAAATGCTTTCATTATAAACTTGAGAAATCTAGTTTTAGTGGTTTCTACCAGATTGTCATTTATATATTTGTGGCCAATTCATTTGATGGCTTACTGCACTCCAATGAAGCAAATGAATAACACAATTTTGACATAGGTGTGGTCTTAAACTATTATCTGACATCCTTGTGTGTTTCTGAAAAACTGTTTGTTTTTTCATGATCATTCAGACTTGTTTTTACTGTCCATTCAGCTTGTTCGTGGCCACTTTTGGCCAAATGAAAACTACATTCCTTGTTATTTACACTGTTTAATAATACAATGTAGGGTAAAATGCTTTCGTTTAAACTCAACACTTGAGAAACATAGTTTTGTGTTTCTACCAGATTATGAAATTGATCCATTTTAGGCCCCAGTAGCAGTGAGACAGTGGCTGTGTCTGAGACTACAGAAAAATAATACAAAAAACTTCATTATCACTTTTTAATTGGTGTGATACAAAAAATGCTCATAAAAATAAGGTTGCTCTCCTAATTATGGCAGCTACAAAGATGGACCTTGGAGTAGTACCCTGGCATGCCTGTGAGGGGTGCAATATTCTCTCTGTGCAAAAGTCTGTTTAAAAAACAGACTTTTTGAGAAATACAAATATGTGGTTTGCTTGGAAGAAAGTGCGTCTTCGTGTTCTTTTTTTAAAAGGTCCTGCAGAAGCAGCAGTATGGATCACGCGTACTCCAGCAAAACTGGGCTGTCCGCAGAGATGCCTGAATATCGGCGTACTAAACTCGTAAAAAATGCTAAATATCCGCCTGTTATATCGACTGACCGCCTACATTTTTTTTAAACCAAAACACGTTTTTTCACTATACACACATGCTCCTGGAACATCCACCGCAAAAAGCGGGGGATTACTGTACTCACCACTGTTGTTGGATTTTGTTTCAATAAATTGTGGATGAGGAATGGGGAGATGAGGAAATCACAATTGCGTGCTTCTACTTAAATGCCCTACTTTCATACATAATATCACTGTAGTGTCAATGTTTTACTTTTTGCATAGATTTCACCCAAAAGTCAAATATCCCTAACTTTTTGTGAAGTGCATATTTTTTCCCTGCAAATTGTTCAGTCTTTGGTCTTAAAACATTGCTGCAGTATAAAATAAGAGAATGATCTGCCTCATGGCAACAGTTTAGGGGTGCCCTGTCTACTAACCTCCATTGTACTGTACTGATATGAATCCCTGTAGCCAGGTTCCAGAATCAACTAAAAAGCTCTCATAGAGAAGAGTGGAGGCCCACAGGGGAACCACCTCCATATTAATGCCCAGGGTATTGTAACAAATTATTCAGTGTTTTCTTTGTTTGGGTGTCCACAGTCTTTTGCTCATGTAGTTTGTCTGATGTATTTTGCACTGGAGCTAAGTGGCTTTTGTGGCTACAAATGTAATGTAAAGTAATGAAGGCATACTTGCAATCGTGTTGAGTTCATCATTTCAATTTCCTGCACATGTGGATTGTGGTAAATCTATATAAAAAACCTACCAAATGAATAACACAATTCACGACTTTATGGTGACTGTTACTACTGGTTTTAACTATGCAAAATACTCTTGTAAATTTGATTTTCATCAGTCTATCAATTTATCCTGCAGCAGTCCAGTCAGGCCGCTGGATGCTAAGGCTGCACAATGTATAATTTATTAACCATTATCCTTTACTTTGCATTTTATTATCACTGTGCTGGTCTTTGCAATACAGACATCAAAAGAAGCTGCAGATCACTTTTTGCTGCGCCCTGACAATCTCAGGCATTCCAGATGTATTACTATGGGTTTTGTTTTATAAAATCAGGTGATCTGATTTCAATGTCAATCTTTAGATATTATGCATATTATGCAAAATTTATTATAGGTCTATAGGCTACAAAACATGTTAATAAAGTTCTTTGCTCAAAATCACTCTCACAAAGAGATCTCACCAGCTATGTTCAGTTTCAGGCCCTTTCAAAATGAGCCATGTGGATGGAGGGCCCGGTGTGATGTAATACTGGGCCAATTTGCATAGAACCGCCCCTCATCCATCGAGACCCCACCCACTAAATTAGTTGAAGATCCGCCATTTTATCAGCACGGATAAGCCGAGGGCTACGGCTACAGGCAGAGGCAAGTCACACATGAAGTGTTGTGTTGTGTTATTGGCTGCAAAGAACAGCACAAATCCCTCCACTTTCTCCCAGACAAAGAAAACCAAAGGATTGCGTGGCTCCCTTTCAGGGCCATGTCCCAGCAACAATCGGTTTCGTTTCACCTTAAGTATTCAAACTTAAGATGTAAGTACTTGTGTTTCCATCACAGTTGAGTTTGGACTAGCATGTTTCGTTCATAAGCGTGGGGTTGGGTGGGTGTGGGCTGATAAACTGTGTGATTTAATTCAAAGAACTTCATGAACATGGTTTGTACAGCACATAGACCGATTATATATATATTTTTGCTTGTGTCCCCTTTAATATGCAGCACTACCAAGCACTTCAGGCTTGTGTGATATTTAGTACAAATCTACATGTTTTCATTGTAAAAATCCTAACTACTTTATATCTGTACATGTAAAACAAAATGAATGCATATGTATTTTGAAATCAGAATAAAGAGAATGACAGATTATAATAGTTTCATAGCAAATAGTTAAATGTTTTTTGAAGTCATATTTATCATGGAGCAGCAAACCCACTTAGCTTTTGTCCAGCAGTTTGTCTCACAGACGGTCAATCATTGAGATCTGAAACATTCGAAGGCCAACTTCAACTTGGTCATGTTCTGAAAAGTTCCTGCAGTGTACATGTTTTCATGTTAAAGGGTCTTTGCTTTTAGGTGGGTGGTATGTGTCAAATTAACATACACATGAATGCCAGAAGCCAAGATTTCCCCGAACATTGCTTTAGTCAGCTTGCCTTGTTCCCTACATTTATCTTAGTGCCTGTTTTTTTCATGGCTAATAATACCACACACAGGGCTTCCCATTATTGTGCTTCCAGCACCTTGACCTGTCTGCAGCTTACCTGCACCATATGGAGTGATAGCTTGAGCATTACATGTTTTGTTTATTCTGTTATAGCTAGCATTACATTGTTTAAGCAGTTTAAGCTACAGCAGCTGTTCTGTGGGCTAGCCTTAGCTCCACATGCACATCAAGAAGTATTAAAGGCATTAAACAACTACTGTTTTGGAGATGCTCCAAACTCTGTTGTCTGGCATCATCATTTGGCTCTTGTCAAACAGATCCTTGCTGGTTTTCCTTGCTTCCAACCCGTCAGCTTCCAAGAACTGACTTTCCACTTGCCTAATTCATCACAACGCACTTACAGGTGCCATTGTAACCAGATAAGAACTCTTATTAGCAAAAGCATGGTTTGGGGGCAACTCCTAGGCAGAGCTCTGAAAGTAAAGAAGTCAATTACTCACACAAAGCAGCAGATTTAGAAGCCCCTAAGAGTTTACATTGCATGAAATGAAAGGAGTACAACAGTGGGTGAAACAACTGTACTGAAAATGTAACTAAAGGTCATGATCCCACAGTTGAGAATATACTATTTGATGCACAACATGTGGCTTTGAGTTGTCAGTGAGGTGTCAGTGACATTTTTTGAGGTTTATGTATGTTTGTTGACATGGTAAAGCACCAAAGCACCGTTCTCACAGTGGGTAGGGGTGACATTTACTGATTTGGCTTAAAACGTTTATATCCATTTATACCCATTTCAAATTTTAAAAAAATGCTGCTGGAACAAGCTGCCCATTACTATCAGATTTACATTTACAGTCCACCAGATCTACCATTACAGCCCTATTTTATGTATTCTTTAACTTTCTTTTATTCCTTTCATTATATTTATCATTTTATTTTCCATTATTTAAAGCACATTGAATGACCATCTGTGTATGATAATGTGCTATAAATAAACTTGGAACTAATAGCTTTATGTAAGGTAGCTTTTAGAGGTTCCAAGTGCTGGAGACATTGTTTCCACCACTGTAAACAATTACTTGGCAATTTTCTGTAGAATGGCACATTCTAGATCAACACACCTGAAATACTTTTTAACCATTTAGACATTTGAAACAAGACAATGTTCGTAATAAATGCTTTAATGGATTTTTTCATAAACATTTTCCGAAATCATAGTTTTAATACCTCCATACAAGTATATACTTAAAGGTGTTTAGGGTGGTCAGAAGCAATAGAGCTTAAACCTTACATCAAATCTAACAGAAACTAAGACTTTTCCACAAAGAGCATAAAACAAAGGGCATCGAACAAGAAAAGGATTAAGAGATGTTCAGCATTTACCACAACAGTTCCAGAGAATGGCATTTTCTTTTCTTTTTTTTAAACACAAATCTCAGGTTCATACAAGATGAGTGTGCTCATCTCACACAAAAGTTTTACTTTCATAGAAAGAATGGGATCGCTTTGTTAATCATTAACAGACACATTTCACTTCTACACGTCATAAACACAGGCAAAACACGCAAAAACAACTCAAACAGCCATGAAATGCCCACTTGTTTCCATCAGATTATTGAAGACTAATTCGTGAATATTCTATTGTAAATAAATCACTTGCTATTGTGCTTAAGGATTGTGAGCATGCCTACTTCACTATAACATACCTAGAAGGACTTGGCCAAGTTAATGCCACGTATATGGACAGCTCCTGCTAGCCAAGGTAAAGACCAGCTTTTGCTAATGAATTACTAAAACCTCAGCAGAAATTCAGTCAATGTCTGTCCAGAACTCGAGGCTTAATCCTTCTTGTGCAAAAAAAGCTGCAGTTTGCTTCTGTTCTTCAAAGCTATGGAATAACGGACCCATTATTAGGGTTTTTTTTTTTTAACAAAGACCCACAGGCTGCCTTCTTCAGCACAAAGGAACATTATAAGCTAAAACCTTGTTGGTAGTCTTCTTATCAACTGTCCAACCACACATTTTAATTTACCATTTTTTTACCATATATATATATATATGAAAGAAAATTCTAATTTTGTACGGCTACATTTTATGTTCATTTTTACCAATCTGTTCCATCCAGCAAATTAGTAATTGTGCATTAAAATGTACATACATGTGTTCTCTGCAGAGAAACTGTACCAATTTATATATATTTAGAAAATCACAAAACATGCCCAAACTTTTGCATACAGCAGTGCATTAAAACAAAAGTAATTGTACTGAGTTTAAAGCTACAATCAGGACATTTTTGGATTAAGCATGGTTTGGAGCTTAACATCTTTCAAGAACAAATACTCCAGATCTACCTTCTTCATTATACACAATCATTCAGGATCATTTACACATGGCTCTAAAAATGTACTGACTGTAGCTGTAGGGCTTGTGAGAAATAAACTCATTGCTCAAAACACTGCATTCTATCCATAAATACAGCCACTTAAGTGCAAGACAAATTGCAGTGTTCTTCTGGCTGCTTCTGAAAGTGCGATCAATAAGGCATCATGAAGCTGCCAGACAGTGAAAACATTAATGAGTGGAAAACACCTGGAAAAAATATGCAAGACGGCCTCAGTGCACTGTGCCTTTCCACTGGCCTTTGGCTGGAACTAAAAGCCTGAGCACATCCTCAAGCTGAAGCAATGGCAGGGTTTTAAAACAAATAAATAAATCCCTTCGCCACATGTTGTCGATGCTCACTTCACTAGCAGCTGTATCCAGCCGAGTCTCCCTCTGCTCACACTTTATCATCTAGCAATCCATATTCAGACAGACATTCACTCATTAGAGGAAGTGCATGTTAATTGATAATGAGCTTATCCTTAAACTATTTATTACAGAACAAAATAAATTAGCATTTGTTAATAAATATATGTGATCCTACATGACAGCCCACCTTTCAAATACATATCTTGATTTTTTTTGTTTCAATTCCATTCTGTTCTCATTGCACCCACTTCTGTGGTCATTAACCATTAGGGCCACAGGACTGTAAACACACAGCAACACTGGACCACCACAGGAGGCACTGAAGCCTAAACTAAACCTGGAGTGGCCCAGACCTTAGCAGCTAAACAGTCAAACAGATTAGAAGAAATAAGAGCATCAATCTCATACCACAGAGCCAGATTAGTGCCTAGTTATTTCAGCTTCCAAGTGGTCAGGCCAGGCCTTATCCCTGATATGACTCTGTACAATAAATTGCACCGCCATCTTTCCCACAGAGTTCAACGTGAGCATTTGAGGTGCGCTTGTAGCTCACATCATCCTGGCTGGGATCTGGAGGCCTGATCTGGTTTGTGTTAGGATCCTTCTCAGTTGTTCAGAACAGAACTGATAACTATAGGAACAAGTCGTATGTATGATCACATGACTAAGTAGACTTTAGCCCGTTATATAACTTGTCTGTGTTTGCAAGGCTTTAGGGCTGAAATCAGAGAAGGGCTGCGACCGAGAGTGGTACTAGCCTCACAGCAGGTCGTTGGGGTTTATCTCAGAAATGGGCTGTCTCCAGAAACAGAAGGAGCTGAACTCAGGAAAGCTGAATGCTGAGTTCTGTTCTTTACTGAGCAATGGAAACACATGCTCCACCAGCTCACTCAGCCGGCTGTACCTGCACAGAGAGAGCAAGCAGACAGAACACGCACATTCAAATCCAGTCTAAAAGAGCATCACACCTCAGGGCCTGGTCACACTAGCAGCTTTATCATTGTACAATTTGTGGAAATAACAGACTTTGATAAATAAGCAAAGTGTTGTGCATGTAAACCTTCACCAGGGAAACTGATACACCATTTGCATTTTGGGTCAGTAGTGTTTTGGCTAGCACAAATTAATGGTCTTTGTATGGACTTTTTGTATAGCACTGAAGATCCATACAAAGATAAAATGCTAATCGCAGCAAAATCCAGGCCTGACATTTGGATAATTATTGGTTTAAATTTGCAGAAGAGTGATCCATGGTACACAGCACGACTGGACCTAGACTAAATAGATGGTTCAATCATTTTGTGATTTTACTATTCGTGCTCCATGCATTAGCTAGATCGTTAGAAACCAGTTCAGAAATGCGATCTGCACCAAATTGAAGGATTTTTTCAGTCATTTCCCTATCCCATTCACCGTACACATGTAGTATTACCACACATTAGAAGTAAGGAAAGAAAAAAAAAAGCAAAAGCAGAATTTTGCTTTACCACCCTTTACAATAGCATGAAGGAGATGTGCTTACGAGGACTTGTTGCCCTTGGTCTGCTCCTGAATCAGCTCTCCTTTGGGGTTGACTGTGAAGATCCGGCAAACAGGGACTCCAACCTCCTTATAGGCAAACACATCCTACAAAGACAGACCCAAGTTACAGCACAAGCTATAGAAAATCCACACACTTCCAGCTTTCCATCAAATACACAAACATGACAATTTTCTATTTGTAAAAATAAAGCTTTTAGACAGAGGCAGCCATGTGCTATACTTGAAATACACGAGATCACATCTGTACATACTGCCAACAGCTTCAGACAAACTCAGCCAGTTATTTCTTTAGATGACAACTAAAAAGACTGGATACAACCGCTTACCTTATAATGCAAGTGTCACAATCTTATATGTATCTTATTTTCACTTGAAATTAATGGAATTTTATCTGGCCAAGACTTAATTGCCACAATGTGAGCTGAGCTTTAGACTCATTGCAGACCATTTCAAATACTGTACATGTGGCATAACCACCCATAGAACTTCAGCAATAATCAGATAATTCCAATTTGTTTGAATGATTTGGGTTTTGTGTCCTAATACCCCATTCATCAATGCTCATCCCTCAGCAGGTACTATCTGGGGACCATTAGAAGTCATAACACTGTCATGGTGTTGAGCAACACCCTCAACCATGAATCCACACATTGTACTTTCAGCCAACAGATGAGATCAGCTATCAGTGTCAAATATCAAGAGACTTAAGCGCATTACAACATTACCAAGGACCAACTCACATTGGTTCTGTTTCCAAATGCAGCATAGAAGGGATGCTTGTTGGGATAGAACAAGTTCTTGATGTCGGTAAGGCATTCAATCTTGAAAATTTCTGGCTTTTTCTCAATCACTTCTCTGTAAGATCAAGAGAATGTAAAGTTACAATAAATAGACTTGAAAATATATACTACTTTTCGTATCACCCATATTACAAATTCTTGAAATATGAGAGACTAGACAGCAAAACTCTGTTGTCTTTGACTTGTAATTGGTTTGGAAGTGTTTATTTTAAAGTATGATCTAACATACTTAAGCAGAGGACTTGCTGTCATTTTGAACACATTGGTTTGGTTGTTCTTGTCAATACTGAATAAAACAGAAAATTTTAATTATTTATAAATTTTTTAATTGCTTTAACATTCTAAACCAACTGGAGCACATTTCGTCCATTCAGAGTACACCCTTGATTACTTGCCTGGAGCAGTGCCCAACCTTTTACACTTAATTTCAACACATTGAGCTGTCAAGGTACCTGTGAAATGCAGAAAAGAGGCTGCTGGGAGAAAGCATGAGGGGCCCCCGAGGCAAAATGGTGCCACCATCATTCACCCACTGCAGATAGCCCCGAGTCATATCAGCCATGCCGATGGCCCTCGCCGAACAGTACAGAAACTTATAGCCATTCCTGCAGATAGCATGGGAACAGTCAAAATCCCAGTCTGTCCACTGTAGCATAAACTACTATTATGAAAGGAAATTTTGTTCAGTTTTGTCATGGATATCTGCTAAGGAGGTCAATTGAATAAGTATAAGCAGATGAAGTAGATATGATGCACTCACTCAGCCACAGAGTGGTAGAGCTTGGCTATGCCCTGGTGTGTCCAGTCCTTCCCCAGCTGAGGCAGGATCTGCCCAAACACATCAGATCTGTAGACACAAAAAGACACACTTACAAAAGGAATCAGCATTGTGTGTAGGCACAGGGGACGTTTTTCAACTGCAGTTCTAAATATAGTCATCGAAGTACAGGCTTTTTTTCTGAAAATAACTTGAGTTGGAGGGAAAAAAAAAAATCTTAGAAATCTTCCACCATTTGGGCGACGCTCAAACTGTGTCGTCTACTAATGAGGACCCTCTCCCTGTTTTTAGCGTTTTATCTGCCGCACAGGCTGGGTGGCAGTGACGGAGAGGTGGATTTAAATTGGCTCATTATGGTAGCATCCTCCTCCCGGTCCAAGCTGGGGGCCTCTGCTCACACCTCGCTGCCAAACACCCAGCACTGTGGCTGCCGGAGAGGCTCATCAGGCGTGCTGCTTGCAGAAATAATAAGCGCCAGTCAAGTCAGTCAGGCATTTTTTTTTTTGATGTTGCCCACCCACTGGTCCCTGAGAGCAGAAGTCTGGAGGCGGAGGATGTCCGTTTGCATAGAGGTGCCGATATTACGACTGCCTTTACGGTAATTAAAAGTTAAAGAAGTCACACTGCTGGCTGGCTATTATAAGTACCATGAACACATCAAAGTTGCGACTCTATTCAAAAAGACATTTTTGTTCAACTGTGTGAACAGGGTTTTTTGGGTCATTTAAGAAATACTAGAGTCGGCTGTGGACTGTTATTCGGCTGCACATTTAAACCTTTTAATGCTGGGGTAGGTCTTGGAATTTGGCTTGACATATAAACTAGTGAAGACTTATTATCACTTGTCCTTACAGAAGACGTATTATATATTGTCCTTAATCAGGAGTTACTGCAACTGCTTAAGTCCCCACTATCCTCACTAGTATCTGTACACTATTAAAACAACAAAATCTCCATGTTTATACTGCTCTTCTTAAACCCAGCAGTAGTGATGCTGCTTGGTCCGGTCTGGACAGCGATACAGACGCTGTGAAACATTCCATCCTAAAAGAGAAAAAAAGGTCAAAGTTACTGGAGTACTCACTTTGTGATGGTTCCATCTATGTCCGAAATGATGACTTTGTCATCCCAGTTCCACAGGTAGATGGTGCCGTCACAGCGGCATGTGCCCTGGTACTGAGTGGTGATGCTGAAAGTGACATCATTTGGACCCTCTTTCAGCTTTAAGCTAGCCTGTGAAATACAGAGGCACTTGATGCATCATACTACTCAGTAAACTTTCAGACTACAATAGCAGATTAGGGTCTTGCAATATGCACCACAGTCATCATTGCAGGGATTGTATACCATAAAGCAGTGGTTCTCAACCTTTTCCACATTAAGGCACACCTATCGATCACAGCAGGTTGCCAAGGCTTACTTGGGCGCATTATAAGATATTAAATGACCAATTGTGGACCAATGGCCGCTTTCAATCGAAAGCCTTGGCGGCCCATCAATGGTCTGTGGCCCAGTTGTTGGGAAACCTGCTCATAAGGCACTTTAGGGATCAGAACCGTTGCTGTTGATTTGTTGCTATTTTTATTTGTGTTTAATAAAAATCTTACACAGACAGACAGACGTGTGATTTTAGAGTTGCTCCATCTGTACATATATGTGAATATTACCCATGTAAAAGCATTTTAGAACTAAGCTTAGCAGGTAGCATTTTGTTAATGCTCTGATTCCAGAAGGGGAAGGTTTTTTTTTTTTTTTTTTTTTTTTTTTTAAAACAGCACCTTACACAACTGCTTCAGAGTGGTATTCTGAACTGAAGATCAATGAATAAAAGTTTATGGGATAGTTTAAAACAGAAGCGGTTTTAACGGGGATTAAAAGAGAATTTCTCTCTTTTGTATTTGCTTTTCAATCCGTGAAGAAATCGATACACAAATACTAACAATAATAATAAATGCACATTAACTATAGCCAATGGTCATTCTTGCTCAATAGTTTGCAAATATCTATTATTTGAAGAGAAGTGAGGGGAAAAATGGACTCACAATTTGATCAGAAGAAAGGCGCAGGGATTTGCGGTACGAGTGTGTGCTGGGTTGGGGCTGCGGCTGGGATTCTGTCTGGGCCGAGCGCTCCAAAGAGGCAGCAGCTGCACTCAACTCCTTCCCCTCTTCATCACTGGAAGAGTCTCTGGACTCCACTCTGAGCAACACGGAGTACAAAGTCAGTGGACTATATTCTCCACCAAATCCCTTGATAATTATTTAGATGACTAGAACACCCTCAGACTAAGAGACGTCCAAGTCAAACTGTTCAACTTCTGCCGGACAAATACACCTCTGGGGTGGAAAACCTAGGTTAGCAGCAATCAAGAAGCCACAAAAGGA
>JBBPDE010000011.1:14310563-14330785 GCA_037974605.1 Nannopetersius ansorgii | reverse complement strand
TTCACTTGGTGAATGGGTTAAATGCAGAGGTTGAATTTCATGCTGTTCACACTGTGTGCTGTGGTGTGTTCACATATTACTGAATGATCACTTACACTTTAAAAAAAAAAAAAAAACAATTTTCAATTTGCTGGGACATAAGAGACACCCTTCTACTGTAAATCACAAGACTTATTACACAGACTGCACTGGCTTGTCCTCAAAGACGTTTCATATGTTATTAATGAAAGCATAAATTGTAATGAGCAGCCCGCTGAGTTTAAAATGAAATTAAAGCGTAATTAGAAGTCCAGTGGATTATCCTTAATGAAAATGTAAAGATAAACCCATATATGTACTGTACAGTTTACGCTGAACTCCTGCAGTGCTAGAATCTAAATACCAATATTACCGCTGTACAGACTGCACTGTAACCCATTCTTTGGTATGCGCCGTCGTTTGCTTTTATATAATACAGGTAAATACAGTAATAATTGTATGTATTTTAGTCATAACAGTAAAATGTTTGAGTAATCACCAATTATTTTTACAGTACAATAATTTACTGTTCACCCGGCAGAGTGTTAAATTGGCGTTAAAATACATGAATTCTCCACAATATATTATTTTGTGGCAATAAATAATTAATTGACAAATTTGCTGGGGTTTTTGCTAAAATTTCATTTTAAATTCAGCTTAATACATTACCCTTAACGAAATCGTATACAGGGGCCGTATACATCGTATGCCGAGATGCAGCAACAGAAAGAGTGAAGGAGAGAGAAGGAGAGAGAAGGGGGGGGGGGTATATATCAAAAAATTATATTATATTATTTTATATTATATTATTATATTATTTTATTTATTAATATTTGTTACTAGTAAATAATATATTTTTAATAATTTCGAACTAAAAGGAATTTTAAAAAGAAATAAATAAAATATTGCCACTAAAAAGCAAAAAATATTTGCAGTTTCTCCAATATTTGGAGAATATTTGCAGTTTCCGTTGTTGTGGAGAGATTTCCGTGTAAAACAATAAAAACAATAAAAAATGTGCATGTGACTGAATCCGCGACTCCGTAAAACTGGAGGATTACTGTATTACTTAAAAGTACTTAATTACTAAGGATTTTCTAATTTAATTTAATTTTAATTTTATATTGTTCTTGTGTCTTTTCTCTCTCTGTGCCCTTGTGTTGTAGCAGTCATCACATGAGCAATTTCCTCCAGGATCAATAAAAGTTTTCTGACTTTGAAGACTTTCTAAAAACAACATTGCTCTTCCTGAAAGTCACTGCGGCTTCTGTTATCCACCTAGCAATGCTAGGAGATAAGGGAGCATTTATTATCTTTGCAAACATATACCATTGAAAATGGAGGCCTTTTGTGTTTTGTGCAGGACAGAAATGTGATTATCCCCAGAAAAAGGCTTTCACAACAAATACTGGGTATGATGTTAAATACTAGAAGCATTACCTGCTTAATGGTGCTATCCGCTCTTTTCCGCCAAAACCACCAGCGGCCTGACTTCTTGGGCATCCGCTCTTTAACCCAGGCCTCTTCTGTAGCTTTAGGTAAATTTTTCTGGAAAGCCTGCAGGCTTAAAATTAATGGTGCAGCCAATGTCCAGTTGTAGTATCTAAGAGGGGTGAGGGGAAAAAAAAGCAATGTATGCCAAAATAAAAAAGACTGCATGTAAAAGCAGAAGCTAATGTCTTCTTGAAACAAATCTTACCTATTTGCTATTTTCACAACCAAATTGGGATTGTCTATAATGGCTGGATTTTCAGCAAATTCATGGTAGGTGATGATATGCTCCATAAACTTCTCTAGAATAAAGGGGACAGGGTCAACATAAAAGTGTCATGTTAACCATTGTTGTTGTTTTTCATCTTGTTTCCATCATACCTAGGACAAATCGGTAATCACAAAGCCTAGTAAATGTTAAGGCCAGTCATGTGCCCGAGTACCTTTGGATATCTCAGCATTTTCACTTAAGCCTCCACACAGGGAGAGTGTGACATCAGGCAGGTCAGAGGCGGAGTCAGAGAGGCATTCAGTACCGCTGTCAGCTGCAGCACTGCCCACGGACTGAGGAGACTGAGAACCTGACCGCAACTCTGAGTCCATCCAGTGCTTGGCGCCAGCTTCTGATTCACTGTGCATACATAAAGATAAGACAGTCGTCTTTACATTGACAAGCTCTAGGAAAAATCAATGGACTGATTAGCATGGTTAGCCATGTTCTAAAAACAGCTTGCAGTAGGCACTATGAAAGAATGACCAATCACTTTAAAAATAAAGCTTAGCTATTACCTCATATCCGGATAAGGAAAGACATGGTGCTGTATAAAGCCACATCCTGTAATTTATTGGCTGTTTACCTCTTGGGGAAGTAGCGTGCAGCCACATCAGGTTCAAGTACATTCAGGTCGTCCAGGTATATATCCTCAGGGCCCTGGTGCTGGCTCCTCTTTGGGACTCCTAAAAAAACAAGCAGAATAAACAGCTCAGTTCCAGTAATACTGAGCTGTTAAGTAGTAACAGTAGTCCCACTGCAGGCATTCTCTTCACCTTCAGTAATGGCATGCTACTGGAGCACCTAGCTCTTGTCAGGAGATTTAAGGCATAAAAATAAATAATCATACACATTAACCCTGACTCTGGTTCATGCCTCAGGATGAAAGTACCAAATTGCTTTACAATAGCAAACCAAGATGATGGTTGGCTGAATAATGACCAAGAGCCACAAACTGAATGCAACAATTAGCGGAAAGGACAAAAAAGAGTCTAATGATAAATTACGCTTTTTTTTTGTTCCTTTAAAAAAAAAAAAAAAAAAAAAAAAAAAAATACAAATAAAAAACAGATCCTTTATTTTAAAGGAAACTCAATAGTGCTCAAATAGGCTCTACAATTTTCATATGATCTACATGGCCAGGCTGAAAGACCTGGCAAAAGGTATTATTGCTTCTGCTGTTTCTTTCAAACAGAACTTTGAATGGTGGTGTCAGTCATGGAAAAAGAATCAAAGAAAGCATTATATATAAGTCTACTGGTTGAATAATTATTTACCAAATTGATTAACCTGTTGACTTTTAAAAGTAAACCCACCTTTTTTTTTGGACGGGGAATCAGTCTTGGGGCAGATGTCTCCCATGTCTCCTCCCATGGTGGCAGCAGGGTTAGGGGCAAGAGGATCAGGATCAGGATCCACAGGGGTGGAGGTAGCACCATCAGGTAGCACTTTCAAACAGTCAGATGGGGTTAGAGGGGTTATGGGGCTGACTGGAGTGCGAGGCTCAGGCTTGACAATCGTGCACACTGTCTCAGACACTGCAGGAGCCAGTTCCCTTTGCCCTTCAGCCTCAGAGCTGAAGATCACCCTGAAGTGAGTATTCTCTGTAGGGGTTATGGTCACTGTCTTCGGAAACTCAGTCTTCTCTTTTTTTGACACCTGGTGTTTAAAAAACAGTTAAATAAGCGAAGCTTCGCTGTTTCTAGCATGAATGCACAAAAGGTTTAACATTTTTGTAACAAAGAATGGGTAATATGATGATACACTATGCATGATGTGTATCGCAAAACCATTCCGAGGTTGGCAAAGCAAAACAATTTGTAAATTAAAAATAAATTAACAATATGACAATGGCTATACTTCTTATGTAACTTTTCATACAGTTACTGTACACTGCACTTGGTATATCCTACGGTTACTATACACCAGGAGTCACCAACCTTATTAAAACAGAGCTACTTCACAGGTACTAAGCCTTATGAAGGGTTCCCAGTTTGATACACTAGAAGAGTTTACCTAAACGTATCTTAACTTCATGTATTATAAACACGTTTTAAATGCTTTTCTTCAGATAGTCATTCTCAAATCTATATAAATGCAAATGTGATTAAAGAAGAGTAGCAACAGGATCAAATTAAATGGTAGACACTGCTCACTGGTGAGTTGTGTTACTTTTAGCACATTTATAGGTTTTAATCAGTCGTTGGACCCTTGGCGACTGTGGGTTCCTACATACCCTTGTTGACTCTGGGAATTCTCCCCACGTCCACTGCATGTGAGACTCCATTTTGAGCATGCTCTCGGAGGGCCGGATCACCAGCTCAGAGTCGCTCTTGGGGGAGAAGGCCTCTGACATGGAATGTCTTCAGAACACAGAAGGATTAACACACAGAACAGAACACAAACACAAAATACAGACACTACAGTATGAACAAAATACCATATTGTAATCATACTGATGTATACTGCAATATGCCATGCAGTACATATCCCAAAGTAACTTTGATGTTAAGGTTAAAGATACATCAATCTGATCAGCAGAATATTTAGTTATTGTTTACATAAAAAGTTCATCAAAACCTTTCAGGAACATTTGTGGCTTAATTCATTGATACATTTGCAAATTGCACCCTTTTATGATCATCAGTACTGCAAACAGCTTATGTGTTTGGCTTCTATTTACTTGTCTGCAGGTGACCAGTCTCCATCTGAATAAGGGTAGCTCTCTGGAGAATGACGAACTGGTGGTACTCTGGGTTCAGTCTCTTTCACTGTGCAAACTGAAGATCTAAAATAGCAGTGTTGGACAATATGATCAATTAAAGACCAAAACATCATAAAGTGTTCAACAATTGTTTCTTATGTTTGTTACTTGAGTAATGCAGTACAGAAACTGCAGAGAAATCACCGTGAGTTAGGAGCGGCCTCTTCGTCGGAGCTAAGGTCCATCTCGAAAATTTCATCTGTTGGGGCAGAATTGCAAACGGAGGCAGGTGGGGTCAGCTCCTCTCGCCGAGGGTCACCCTTATGCTTCTTTCTTCGTCTCTTCTTCTTTTTGCCCATGGTTGTGCTGGCCACAGGGACCTCAGGAGGTTCCTCGGGGTCACAGTCTTGGTCCTGATCCGGGCTGCGGTCTCCTCCAATCCAGAACATGTGGCTTTCGGTGGGGATTGGAGAAGTGGCCAGGTGAGCTGGGACTACCTCCTGAGTCGCACAGACAGAAGGGCAGTGTCAAGACCATAATCAAGAATTTTCTCATCCTAACCACAAGAAACAGTGGAACAAAACAGTATTTCTCCAAAGTCACTGACAAGACAAGGCAATATAATACACTTATTATTCATATTCAGTACACAACAGTCTACTAGACTCACTAAGTAAACACAATAGTACAAACATCTACTGTTCCCTTGTGTGCCATCTACTCACATTCTGAACCTCCAGTTCTTGCACAAAGAAAGCTTCTCCATTGTCTCCCAGCTTCATGTGTAGATCCACTGGTTCACCATTTATTTCTATGTCGATCTGAGAGAAAGCATGATCACATCTTTATTTTATGGGCCCAACAGACATAACTTCAACTTTGCATTATCTCTCAATTGCAATATGTCCATAACTCCATATCTGATCCTCACATCCCCAATCAAATGGATGACCTTTACATACTTTCTTTGGTCTGACTGCATGTCAACATATCAAAGGTATGCTCCATCTGAGTGCTGACCTTAAGAAACCAATATGAGTTGACATTTAGTCTGCTACTCCCCTCTGTACTCATGTCTTTTTACCTTGAGCTTTATCCAGAGTCTAGTCATTATTGGCCTCACTCTACCATGCTGAAATGCAAAGCTCAATTTGATTAGTTCAGTCTTAGTATAGCTCATGGGTGCAAATAGGCACGATCAATACGAGCAAAGTCAAGAGACACATGCATAAATTATTGGTTTTTTTTTTTTTTTTTTAGATTTATGTATTTTTAAAAAAAATTGCTTCATCACTGATTCAGACTCAAACAGAACCAGTGTTTGTTTAAGTCGTGTCTTCGGGATCACCGTCTTGGCCTTGATCCGGGCTGCGATCTCCTCCAATCCAGAACATGTGGCTTTATTGGGAATTGGAGAAGTGGCCAGGTGAGCTGGGACTACCTCTCCTGAGTCGCACAGACAGAAGGGCGGTGTCAAGACCACATTCAAAATGGTTGCATGAGTCATTACAGAGCTGGGACATGTCAAAGACTTTGACAATGCTCATGCAATTACAATGCTTAGTTGATGCTTGGACAATGGCTCATGCTTTCTAACCTATTTCAATTGAATTCAATTTTATTTATATATCATTTTTAACAATGGTCATTGTCACAAAGCAGCTTTACAAAAATGAAATAAATGTAAAATAAATGTGTGTGTGTGTATGAATGTGTGTGAATGAAATGCCTCTGATGAGCCAAGAGTGACGGCAACAGTGGCAAGGAAAAACTCCCTAAGATGGCGATAGGAAGAAACCTTGAGAGGAACCAGACTCATCAGGGAACCCATCCTCATTTGGGTGATAACAGATACAGATTATAGAACACCATGAGTGTTATGCAGCTGAAGGTTCAATATAACAGAAATTCTTTAAGTTAACATGAAGTCCAGATCACTACAGTATACCAGCTTTTTTCTGTGCTAAACCCCCATTTAATAAAAACACTGGTCTTCTGTTTAATCATGCATCTATAATCATTTATTCACGTATCTAAATGAATTAACAAACTCCAATAACCCAAATAACTAACAAATTCAGTTAGTGAATGGGGCAGCACACTGCTGCTGGCCAGCTGCCAACACAGCCACAGGATCATATGACCCTGATCTGGCATCATCACAGGTACACATACAGGTACATGACTGTGATGCCAGAAAGATTAGCCACCAGCTGGAAATTTTAGCAGTAGTCTAAAACCATTAGGGCATATACATTTATTTATTTATTTATTTATTTATTCATCCAGAGAGCCTATGCGTATCTTGATTCTTTGTCTTTCTCCTAGATATCCAGAAGCCTATTGCCTTCAGTTACAAGGTTGCTAGGCAATCTGGGCTGTGTGAGGAGAGATGGGGCAGAATGTTAACGCTGCTACTAATGATGGCCTGGGGTGAGTCTTCAACATGCCAGTCCAGAATGAATTATTGAGATCCAGAGAAAAGGGGGCTGAAACTTTTCTTTCAAGAAAAGATTATTTGCCTTTTCTAAATATTTCAGCATGGTGGCAAATAAGATGAGGGCAGATTGTGACTGGTGGTATAACTCAATAAGAAAGAAAAAACCGTTAAAGCAAAAAAAAAAGACAAAATGAATTAAAAAAAAAAACCCAACAACTGGGCAACAGAAAGAGCAGCATCTACATGCATGAGAGCAGCCAGATAAAAACGTTTTTGAATTGAACAACTGCGATCCGTAGGTAAGTAGAGAAAGTGAATCTTTTGGCTCCATTTGAAGCTCTACAATGCTTTTCAAAGAGATCAGGAAAAGAAATGTCACCCCACGGAAGTCTACTCATTATATAAGTAACCTTGATGGTACTATCCCACTCCTCCTCTGCCAAGCACTTCTCATGATGAGAAACCTGTTGCCATAGCGACTGCTCCTTCTCTTTTCCGAGCATCTCAGAGAATGTGCACCATCCGTTTCTGGATTTTATTTCAAGGCTTTGAGAGATGTCGGCTAAATGCAAACCCCCCCCCCCCAAAACAACCCAAATGTGCGACTGTGGTGGGGGGTGGGATTAAGTGTTACTTTTCATAGGAAAAGAACACCACCATCTTGGCTGGTCCGCCACAGGATGCTAAATAAGTAATGCTGTTCCAGAATCTGAGGGGATTACTTAGCCTGCTCTGTCCAGTTCATGGCACCTGCAGCGTGTGACATGGAAAACGATGGCTGCTTATAGCCCTGCACAGCACCTTTCACCCACACACTACCACACATACGTTCACACACAACGTATATCTGTCGGTCTGCATAAATATGTTTAAAACGTCTTTCAGAGTGGTTCAAAAACCCGACCCATTTCCAGAAGTTACAGGACAGGCATTGTTTGTATATGTAACAAACTGCCGGGCTACTGGTGATAAGAAGTAACCTACTTTCACTGAACCTGTTTGCTTTGTTTGTTCAGAGGCTCTGACTGCAGCCTGGGATAAAGGGGCTAACTCTGGTAGGTTAACACCCCCCTGGTAAGACAACATGACAGAGACTGTCAGGGCCAGTTCAGTACACACAACACTTCAACTTCCAGCATTGAGTCTGATCTCTATCTACCATGTCCACAACATATGGTTAATACCAATCTCTGTATGGAAAAAGTAAATAAGTAAAACTTTTGAAAAGACAGTACAGTGGTGCCTTGACTTACAAGTTTAATTCGTTCCGTGACGGTGCTCGTAACTCAAATTACTCTTATATCAAATCAATTTCCCCTATTGAAATTCATTGAAATGTCATTAATCCGTACCAGACCTCAAAAGACACAGCATTTTTTGTTTTTAAATAAGAAAATGTGCTTATATAGAACAAATACCCTATAAAAACACAATAGAATGTACTGCAATAAACTGGTCCTATTAAGTATAATGCACATTATTTGCTTTGGAGATCAGATGACTTGAAGATGCTTCAGCTGCTATAATTCCAGAAAACGTTTTGAGGTAATCCTCAGATGCCTTCCTATCTGCGCTCGCTGCCTCACCACACCTGACAACTGAGCGAATTCCGGTCCTCTTTTTAAAATTCTCGAACCATCCCTGTCTGGCCTTAAACAGCTCGTCTAGGAGAGTGGCCCACATCCCTATGGGCTAGTTGCTACTGTCCTCATGGCATAAACCTGACGTCCCTCCAACAACACATTGTTCCAACACTCACCACTTTTTCCTTAGAGCGAAGCACCCCCAGCTTGCCAAAGCGCACATGGAAAGGGGAGCACTGGTAGGTTCCATCCTTCTGCCGGACCACCACCACATCAATGCAGCCTGAGAGTGTGGCCTGGTTGATGCCCTTATACAGCTCCTTCACGGTCACCAACACCTGGCCTGCCAGCTGTCCTACGTAGTTCATGGTGTCTGCCTGCTCACGCAGAAAGAGGAGGAAAAAGACAAGCATTTCAATCAGCATTTTACTAAATAAGATTATAGAAACAGAAAATCAAATTTATACAATTTACCCAGAAGGGTCTCAACCAACAAAGACAAGAGTCCAAAGTTTGCTTCTTTTGTTTGGCTCTGAAGGTACTAGGTAGGGCTGCACGATATCAGGAAAACATGCGATATGCGATAATGTGTTGCGATGGCGATATCACATGCGATAAGTAAAAACTTTGTAGTGTTAATGTTTTTCTGCTTTGGATTTGCTGATAACAGACTCCAGAGGCTGACTAGTATATGCAGGAAAAAAAAGAATATTTCCAACATTTTTTTTAAAGACTTTACTTAAACAGAGCATTTTAATGCCTCCCATAAAACATTTGAACCATTGAACATTGATGAAAAAAATGTGAATATTTTAATCATTTTCAATCTTAAATAAATGTAAACAATTTAAATTACAGTAAGTACATATCCAGAAAAAATAGCAAAAAGAACAATCTATAACAGCAGCACAGAAAATGAAGAAACTGCCCAGTGATGTTTTTGCCCTCTTCTCTGTGGCACTGGGTGAAGAGTTTTGGAAAAACACCATTTATTGCAGTTCAGTCAGTCTTTCGCAATATGTGTTTTGCGCATGTTGATCTATGTAACGGAACGAACAAGTAAAGGAAGTTTACGTACATCAATGAGCATGTAAACCGCACACCTAAGTCATCCCACTGCACTTAAATTGTGTCTAGAGACCAGCAAACCTGAATAGTACTACTTTATTTGAACACCTAAAAAAAAAACAAACAAAAAAAAAAATTGTCACACAGTGTCAAAAATAGCAACTCAAAAAAATTAATCGGACAAACATAGATTGGGGGTTTGGCACAAAAATGTGCAGATTCCAAATCTGGTCGATTCAGGCATGTAGGTGTGTGACATGCAGCTTGCACTACGATATCTGGGAAATATAAGCTGTTAATTGTTAACTCCATTAGCCTTGTACCTCCAGTGCTAAGATGAACTTCCTCTCGCATACATATCTGTGCATTTATCAGTTGAAAGTGATGGCTGTTAACTATAAGAATGAATGCACTTTCATTACCATAATAAACCACATTAAAACACAATGTACTATACAAACACTGTGCACTGCATTAGGTGGTGGCAGTCTGAAGCGTCCTCCTTAAGCAAGAAAAGCACTGGGAAGGTTTTGGTTGGCAAATGTTTCTTGAAGAGACAGATATATCTTCATTCAAACATGGGCTTTAAAGTCACAATGGTCTGTATCTGCAAACGGTCACTGAGGTATCTTTGAGCAAGTGTCCTGTCCCATCCCGTCCCCCCACTTCATTGGTGGTTGCCCACTGTTTCACTCGGTGAAGAGGTTAAATGCAAAGAAAAAATTTGCCACTGTTCAAACTGTATGCCGTAACTACAGTATAACTACAGTTTAAGGCCTCGTACACACAGACGTCTGAATCAAGCGTTTACATGGTGACCTTCTGGAGGACAGAGTGTCACATAAGGTCATTCATCATCATTCATTTTCCATAACCGCTCAATCCTTACAAGAACCTATGCATGGGTCTACAGGCACGAGGCTCACCCTAGGTGGGGTACCAGCCCACCTCTTACTGCACAATGTCAGGTTAAATAAATGTTTTTGCCGATATAATTTTTTTTTTTGGACATGAAGATTTAAATATATTCATGTCTATAAGTTTATTATTACTAAGAACAATATTTACATTTTTCCTTTCCCTATATGTACAGGAATGGCAGAGACTCACAGTGTGCTACCCACTGCTTATATATACACAAACTACTTGTGTTTTCTTTCTGTAATAAAAATGTTGTTCATGGATTCGTCTGGCTGGCTGCCTCTTGATGGGTCTTATCTGCTTGCTTGCAGACAGTCTATTTTCACATTGGTGGCCTCAACATGCCCCCCAGACCATGGCTAAGTAGAACTGGAACCACAAATCCCATTTGACCAGCCTTATTCCATGTGTAAAAACACAATGCTAAGCTCAGTATCTTACAAACAAACACATGACCAAGGAAGGGATTGTTTTGAGGAAATGGAACGGCTATACTTAGGACCAGCGCGAATTCCAGCAACTATTCTGCCCAACATTCTCCTAAGATTTAAATCCGCTGCTCAGTTGGTCTTGAGAGAATTACAATTATGTTTAAGATTACATCTCAAACATAAAGCAGTCCAAAGTTTTTATATCGAAAATGTAGGTTAAACAATAATCTTCCAAAGTACATTTTTATTATTGTGTTTTCAAGATTTAATTAAATCAATTACAAAGATCAACATTTGCAAATTAAAGACAACATATTTTTATCAGCAGCTTTTATATAATAAAATAACTGGTCGCAGCTGGTCGCAGAGATCACTCATTTGATTCATTAAACTGCAGTTTAAACTTACCTTATTCATTAAAAGAAAATGTCATTAAGTGCAAAAAGGAGAGCATGTTCACGTTTTCTGAGCTCAGCCTTGAAGGATGAGGGGAGAGAATATTGCCACTACTGCTGAACACTCTCTCAGTAGCTTTAGCATCGTTAGCGTACCCAAAATATTTCCACACAGCAGACTTCAAGTGCTTCCTAGGTGGATACAGAGTAGTACCGGTGGTGGTTGTCTCTTGTTCTCCTTTAGTTCCGGATTTTTTTTTTTTGTGACAGTGTTGGGGAAGTCTTAACTTTGGATTAACCGCAATGTTTCACACCGCGGTTAACAGTCAAACCGGTTAATCCCTGCAAAGGTATGCGGGCCTAAGTACCCATTATAGCTCAATTATTAGTCTTCGATAGCAAGAGGCCTTGCTATGGACAGAACTCATCATAGTGAACTGTGAATAAAAGCATGAGGTAAATCTTTCCTTTAGAACAAGACCACCATTTGTTCTTACATAGTTCAGTGGTTGAGATGTAAAACCAACCACTGAGGCGTTTTATGTGAACGCCTAAGATTTATGCAACGTTTAACCTAAAAGTAGGAAGTCTGAATGACCAATACAAAATTAAAACATAACACCACATCATATTTAACCATTTAAAGTTAAATCTAATCACAATTTCTAGACAACCAGGATTATACTTTTCTAACCGTTCAAGAGCACAAGTTTTTACAGTGAAATGGTGGATTGTAAAGAATGCTACCATATCTCAGCAACAATTACCACACATTCATTTTATTGCTATCCCAAACAACCAGTTAGCCTATGGGTCTGAATATTTAAGCGCAAGGTTTTTAAAGCGAAACAGAAGCAAATCCACATAAACATTTTCTTCGGTTGCCTCACATATCCTTTGAAAGGTTTTAGGCCAAAACCTTCAGAAAGCAATGTCTCAGGTGACAGACAATGTATTCATAATTTCATTTTATAACTGTTTTTGAGGGAACTTTGAGACATTAAACTTACTAGGTGTCTGGTTGATGAGCAGTATTAACAATTCTGTTATGTTTACATCAAACCACTCCAGATGACCCTGTTTTCACCTCTATTGAGAAATGACCGAGAAATTCTGAATTCCCCTTAAAGGCGTTTCGTCAACGGCACATGAAACTTTAGCTTTGGAAAGTTAAACAAAATTAGCAGCACCGCAGAAAGAAAATGCTTATGATATTATGCAAAAACCATACATGAATATATAAATGAGATATGCTCATGTGTCATAGCCCCCATGAACAGTGACTGAAAAACAGCATCTGTAGAGGGGAGGGAAGTTGTTTTCCAAACAAACTAAAATCTAGATTTTCTACTTGAAGGACATAACTATATTTGAACATTATGTGGATAATTTGTTAAACAAGTCCACAATGAAGTTGGGACCATCTCACAGCTCCAGGTCCTGATAGCCTGTCACTGTATTTACTCACCAAGGTCCAAGACGGTTTAAAGACTGAAGACTCATCCTGCTCACTGTAGTCTTCCTCAGGACCACTACAGGGGGGATCCAACTCTGCCCACGAACGCAATCGCTTCATTCTAAGCTCCTCAATCTCAAAGTACAGTAGTTCATATAACCTTGTCCTCCTCACTCTCCAAGCACTTATGTTTATCCATCATCTTTAACACTACCTCATGTACTGTCCACAAAGGCCTTTGACTGTGTACAAACAAAATGTACGGAGTGACATTGCTGAATACACTTTACACAACCCAGTTTTACCCTCACTCTCTCCCAAGCCAGTCACAAACAGACTAACCAACCTATCAGGCAAACAGACACTGTATCCAATGAGACTGGGGCTATGGGGTCAACATTTCTGAGGCAGATAAGAGATATTTCTTGTACTGTGAAGCAAACTGCTGATAAGGGAATGCTGCAGGAGGTGGAGCCTGTTGGTCTTCTGTAAGTATAGAACATCACATGATGGCAAAATACAGCACAGTGCAATTAATGATTTTACCAAGAAGATCTAGTGATTCAGACAAACTAACCAACTGGGCCTCACTCTCATTTATGAAGAACCAATTTAACCGCACTTCTAACCCCATGTGTGACGGACACCTGTTATTCTCTCTCAACTAACAGGCTACTGTTAATAACCAATGTTCCAGGCTAGCCCAATTAATTTATATTAATATAGGAAAGATATGATAAAGTAACAAAAATGCAGCTATTGTGAACAGCAGGCTCTATTTCAGGCTGGTGTGGGCAATCCATCACCGCTATTCATGTTTCCGGCAATTATTTTTGTTTTCATGAAGGAAACAAAGTTTGTGTGCCCAGATATTATCATTATTTATTCTCCAAGTTAAATATTTCAGACTAAAATTTGACACTGGACAGAAATCCAAGTAAGACAAGAGGTAAGAGCAGGTAAACTCGCAGTTAAACCCTCATGCCAAAAACAAAGTTTACAAAGTGCTCAGTTAAACATGTTTGGCTTTCCGCAGTCTGCATTTCCTCTTTACTCCTGTTCCATCATACTGTTTACTCCTTTTCTATCATTTTGTAGTCGAAAAAATAAAGACATCGTTTCTTTAGGCCTAGACATAAAGGTGCAAATCCTTAACATCAACACAACATCTCAGTGGTGTTTTCAGGTGAAGAGAGTGGTTTAGAGCTGAAAATATTTTAGAATGTGTTCACAGGTCACAGGTATTTCTCTCCGAGCTCTGAGAGAATAAGTAGCCAACTTCAGCCTCCTCTCGGAGAGTCAAACTGACAAACAGGACCGTCTGAAAGCTTCAACTAAACAACCACAACATATTAAACACTTTTTGTTAATGTAAATAAGCTTACTTTGACTCTACGGCAATCTAACCACTCCGGGCCAAACACACAAGCAGAAAGAGAGGCACTGCTGTAACGTTAGTGGTTTTTAAAGAAACTTGAAGAAACGCTTCGTCTCGCCTTACCTGAACAGGATCGGTAATCACCTCACGGACCGGAATGGTCTTTACATATTTTAATTCAGCAGTGCAGTGTTTCGAGTGATGAACCTGACATATATGAACACGTCGGTTTCTCTCGTTTTAGCCCGGCAGTAGCAGCTAGCCGTTAAGTGTCCAGTTTAACAATCGCGTCCCAAACCCCACACTGCTGCACTACATAGAGCATAAATAAGAAGTACAGAACTAGCAGAGTTGTACTCGTCACTGCAGGCTGTGGAGTACCCAGGAAAGAAGTTTGGGACGCGATTTACTGAGAGAGCCTCGCCGCACAGCGCTAGCTAGCCGGCTGTTTGAAAACTAGCATCCGGCTACGGAGACAACAGTCCTCACTGTGGGGGTCGACTATGTATTTCGACACTTGCTGAACTCAAAATGTACATTTTATTCGCTGTCTTTTCACCTTATTTCCAGACGAAAGTTGACGATGTCGTCGCTGGTCGAGGTTTCGCTTTCAGATTCAGATTAGCCCCGCCACGGATCCTCTTTCACTTAAAACCTCCGGGGCATGGTGAACCCTTCGCCCGCTAGCCTCAACCATATCACCGCGCCGGGCTTCCACTGAGCTTTACTCGCCGCTCCTGACCCCAGGCCGGCCAGATCGCAGCCCCGTGCCCGTAGTGTCCCGGTGTGATGTGATATGGCCTCGATGGAAAGGCCCTTCACGTGATCCACAGCTGTGAGACCACCTGCCCCCACCCCCCTCCTCCCCCCCTCAACTCAGCGGCTCTGAGTTTAGACACCCTTTTAGTTATGTATTCCGCTACATGCTGACATCAAATCGCTTGATCATCTCGAACATAAGATGTGAACGTGATCTTACTACTTTAGATCTCAGACCAGGTGAGATAAATACGTGGGCCTCAAAGTGGAAATATACACCCACTTATCGCCACAGCGGCTCTTTATCAGTGACATGGTTTTCAAAAGAATGGACTCAGTTCAGTATTTTTATCACCTTCAGAGTAAATCTCTCAGAGGGCTTTGAGACCCCTTGCCTAAGTGCCCTTGACTGGTTTGGCAGCTTTCGACTCCCCACTTGCTCCTCCCCCATTTAAGGGCAACTGCTGTTCGAAGTTCTGGTGGAGTTACTGTTCCAGTTGTTGTGAACTTTCAGCTACTCCTCCAACAAAAACTACTGGCTCTTAACTGTACCAGCCAATCTTTCCAGCAGTACACTGCATCCTTCTATAGTTAATTATCTCCATATAAACTATATCTCTCTGGTTCGACCAGAGAAGGATGGGTTCCCCTTTGTGTCTTGGTTCCTCCCGAGGTTTCTTCCTCCAGATTTAGGGAGTTTTATTTGCTCGCTAGGAGCTCGGACCTGGATTAAGGTGCTTTGTAACAATAGTCCTATATAAAAAAATGGAATTGAATTGAATCAGTAACCCTAGAAATTAGAAATATGTTGGTTTGTATGGAGTTTTTAAAGTCATCTGTGTTCTTGTGTACTGTCCTGTATTTCTGAGGTAGCTGGTGTTGATGGATGGGGAGGAGAAACATGATTAATATGGTTAATAGTTTCTCTCCCTACTCGTGCACAGTGATGTAAGCAAAATTAGTGAAATTTAGTGAATTAGTGAAGACATTTTAGGGGTGGACAAAAGTCATGACATTTTGTTGGAAGGAAATAATTTTGTGTTTTAAAAGTCATAACGAGTCATACTGCATATGAGCAATGTCGATTGCAATTTGAATTTTAATTTTTTGCCTCCAGCTGAAGACAATTAGCAAAACAATCCTCCAGTCACTGCGCTTGTTTATTTTCTTTATTAACTTATATGTGTTACCTATGTGTCTCTGAAATGCATATTTCACATGGAACAAATTCAGTGGAATCCCTGGAGTGTCCAGGGGTATTTTGGAGCAGCCCACACAGACCACCAACACCTGCTCAACATCCAGATTGGAGTCCTGCTGCTGAACAGGTTTCCTAAACAAGAAAACACATTCGCACTGCATGCCTTTGTTGTCTGTTGTCACATGGCACTACCCATAGGTTTTTTGTGTATCGTTAAGGCCAATGCAGGGTGACTTTAGACTATCAACATTGCACAAGGATATAAACAAGCAGCCTGTGGACATGTACATACATCTTGAAAGTCTTCTGTCTTTAAATTCTCTCTAAAGATTTTTTTATAGCACAAATAATATTTAGCAAAAAAGTTCTTGTAACTGGTTCAGACTCCTTAATGAAGCTGTTTTTCAAAAATAGCCTGAAGATCTATAGACCTATAGGTGACTCTATCAAAATGAAAAGCAACTATAATATGAACAGAGAAAAATGAAAACGCCAGAGACATGAGCTAATTTTGCACTACAGAATCCCTTTTTATAGAAGGCAACATTCAAAGCATTTTAATACAAATCATGTTCACTTCATCATCACCTGATTTGAAAAATGTTTTCTCCAGAAACAAGGGTGAAACTGTAAATGCAGTAATGCTGCATTACAGTTTGTTCAATAAACTGGATGCCTAAGGTGCCATGTATGAATTTTGGGTTTATGAATTTCTGCCAGACCATATTCACACAGCCGTCACTGAAGCTACTTCTACTAAATGGTCAGCATCTGATGCTTCCCTGCCTCTGTGTAAAACGCAGTGTGAAGTGGGCTGGTCATGTTCAGGATTCTCTATCCATTCAGTCTTGATCCTCCTCTACTCTTTTTTCTCGGCCTCATCCTCTGGGATGTAGACGCTGACTGTGAACGCGCCAGCTTCTGTGCCGTACTTGTTCTTCACCACAAGGGCGTATTTGCCAGAGTCAACCGTGGTGACAGCTGCAATGGTCATACTGGCAAACTTGCCATGCTCAAACTTGAGTGTGTAGTGCTCATCAGACAGCAGAAGCTTGTCGTTCTTCGTCCAGCTTACTTCAGGAGCAGGGTCACCCCATACATTGCCAGTGAGGTTAAGGGACTGAAGTGGAACAAAGGGAGAAGAAACAGTACTATCAAAGCCAGTTGGATGGTAAGTGTTATTAACGATGTGAAACTTTTGAATAAATACACATCAACAAAATGTGTGTTGATCTGTGCTAAACAATTTCCAGATGTCAGACCTTATGGAGGCCCAGTATCTATCATCAACACCAAGTAAACATGCATAAAGGGGCAGCTGGTAGCTGCCTAGTGGTTAGGGCATTCGCCCTGCGACCAGAAAGTTCGGGTTCAATTCCCAAGACCACTAGGCACCTCTGAGGCACCCTGAGCAAGGTACTGTCCCACGCACTGCTCCCCGGGCGCTGTGTTCCTGGCTGCCCCCTGCTTCACTTGGTGAATGGGTTAAATGCAGAGGGTGAATTTCGTGCTGTTCACACTGTGTGCTGTGCAGTGTTCACGTATGACAAATGGTCACCTTCACTTTCATAAAGGAACAAAGTCAAGCCCAAGTTTCATATCAGCAACATTCTACTTTAGCCAAGATATTAATAACCTTAAAAATGGTAATATTTCCTAGTGGTTGTATTGACATGGGGAATAGTTTTAAACAGTTTTCTTGTGCAGAATATGCTCAGCAATCAGTATATACTTTATCTTTAAGAGACTGACAGATTTCTTTTTCTCTTTGAATAGGTTGAAAAAGTAAAACACTATTATAGATTAGGTGGCATGTGCTAATGAGGATTTCCTGTCATCTTGGGTAGCTGAAGATGTATTACCTTGCCCTCTTGGATAGTGACCACATCTGGCAGGCCTCCCACCACACGGGCCCGGTCTGCAAGATAAATGAAGCAGTTAGTTCAAACGTAAGCTAACTGTCAAATCAACGTGCATCATAACAAAATTTCATGCTCTTCTTACTACCGGCCATTCTTTTTTTGGAAAGAGGAACTGAGTTTGCTCATCAACTAACAAATATAAGCATTTCAACATTTAGACAGGAAGATACATCCTCTGCTGTATCAGCATTGTGTCCTGTGTAAGTGGAACGGAAATATTGCTGCAAATAGCATCTACATGCTTTTGGAACAAGATGTTTTCAGGAAAGAACACGACAGCAGAGACAATCACTTACTTCTTTCTGCGATGGCTGCCGCCCTGAGGCAGGAAAAGAGACAAGCACAGTGTTAGCAGAGACTTTAAATAGCATTAGAGATTGTCACGGTGATACAGTGTACTTCCACTCCAGACGGTTTGGAAAAGTCTAAGCTTTTATTAAGAGTATTTTGAATGTTCTGAGACATAGGAAAATTATGTAAATTAGTAACCAAACACAGATAGAAGATTTTGGACCAACAAGTTAAGACAGTCTCTTGGTGCTCTCTCTCCCCACTACACTCCAAAATCTAATTTAAACCATTTTTACTCACTCTAGATTGATTTGGATAGTAACTAGACATGCTTGGTTGGCTAGACTGTTACTAATGTGAATTATCACTGAAATTCTGTAAATAAATCCCCAATACTTGTCCTAAACCACTCAAATCACATCCACATCTTCATTAAGGAGAATCAGATGAGTGGATGTGGTTTAGAGCATTGTAATTAATCCTACCTTTTCTACAGTATGTATGGAAATACTTCAGTCTAGGCCAGTGGCCACAACCTGCAAGTCGGTGTTAAAGTACAGTAACAGTACCAGCGTTCTGCACGGCATCTGAAACGGCACCTCTAGCTAACATGGCTAACGCTAGCACTGCAGAGAGTGGCTGCGCTGCTTAAGCTGTAGGACACAGGGTTGTTTGGTCTCTGTCAGACGGCCCAAAACTGAACCAATTCCATATTACAGATGTAGCAAGACCTTTCTTGGGCACAAACACTGCTGCAGTGTTTGGGTGCACCACGCTAATTTAGCTGTGTAGAACGGTGCGTCGCATTAGTTCCGTTTTTGGTGTTCGTGCGTAAAATAATGAATAATAAGTAATAATCGTCCTGAACTGTACATTTGAAATAATCTATAAAATCGATATATCGCCCACCTCTACCATGAGCTATAAAACATGTAGCCATACACTGCTTTTTTATACAACAAGTTTGGATGGGACAAATCTTGGATCATGTAAATCTGTCTTTCTGACAGTCAGAAAAACTCATTCTAGATCAGCGCACAAATAAACTGAAGCACAGCAAGTGGGCAGGTTCTGTGCTAGGCTAAAAACAAACGCTATCAGCTATCTTGTCCATCCTACTAACTATTGTTTGCTCTCTGGATAATAAACACGATTACATGCAAACTACCCAACATACTACAGCGAACTACCTAACGTAAGTTGTAAGTCTGCTGTGTTTTTGCACTGACGGCATTCAGGAGGTTACTCAAATGGATAGCCTGTTATTGTGGACAGAAGTGCTGCTCTGTCTGGCGAAACTCAAGTAGGGGCTTGTGTTTTTACATCAACACTAGTATATGATTGAACTCTGAACTCTGTATGAACACTGTGATGGTCTCTATTTACTGCTTATCGCTGGTGACTGTTAGATGTACAGTGGGTACGGAAAGTATTCAGACACCCTTACATTTTTTGCCATTTGCTATATTGCAGCCATTTACTAAAATCATTTAAGTTCAGTTCAAGAGCCTTGGTGAGAGAGGTAAAGAAGAACCCAAAGATCACTGGCTGAGCTCCAGAGATGCAGTCGGGAAATGGGAGAAAGTTGTAGAAAGTCAACCATCACTGCAGCCCTCCACCAGTCGGGGCTTTATGGCAGAGTGGCCAGGTGGAAGCCTCTCCTCAGTGCAAGACACATGAAAGCCTGCATGGAGTTTGCTAAAAGACACCTGAATGACTCCAAGATGGTGAAAAAATAAGATCCTCTGGTCTGATGAGACCAAGATAGAACTTTTTGGCCTTAATTCTAAGCGGTATGTGTGGAGAAAACTAGGCACTGCTCATCACCTGTACAATACAGTCCCAACAGTGAAGCATGGTGGTGGCAGCATCATGCTGTGGGGGTGTTTTGCA
>JBBPDE010000011.1:14276538-14287890 GCA_037974605.1 Nannopetersius ansorgii | reverse complement strand
CGTAAACAAAACAAAGGCAACTATTAATTTTTGAGTGATAAACATTGAAAGGGGTCAAATTGACCCCAAGGAGAATAAGAGGGTTAAATAAACTGGTCTGTTGTAGCAAAGATAGAGCCTCAACTGACCTGCCATTTGACTGAAGTGATACAAAAAAAACAAAATAATAATTAACTATAATTGAACATTTGTATTTAGCTTTCCCAATGCATTGATCATTTTTAAATCTTCAATAAGAAACAACGCTTAACATGGCTTTATGTGTTAAAACAATGAAGTTAATTAAGAATGTATGGCTTTCATTATAAATACAAAACCCTTATAACAAGCCCTTTATTACAGTAATAACTTCTGCCTGATTCGGAAATTGATTTGCTGTCAATTCTGTACGACAGGGAAAGGAAAATACTTGAAATTGTTGGCTGGCATATATACTAGCTGGTGTAAAAGCCAGTGTAATCTTAAATTTTCAGATTCTGATTCTAATTTTTTCTTTACAAACCACAAACCAACTGTTTCAAACCGTGTAGCCTATAAACTACAACTTCTGTTTGTGGCTTTGGCCTTCATAGAGTATTTTAAGAAAGAAAGTCATGACACAGAAGCCTCAGCGGATACGGATGACTCTCTGGGAGGGACTCTTCTGTTTTAAAAGACAGGGCCGTCACTAAGACAAATCAAAACAGAGGATGGAATATCATGGGCTTCGGCCAGGAAGCTAGGGCAAGTGACTCACCCTCTTCTGTCAGAGTGTAGCTGGCAGATAGCCCATCAGTGTTGGTTACTACACAGGAGTAGGTACCCAAGTCCTCCAGGGAAGGATCATTGAAGATAGCTCTGGATCTGATAACAGAAAAACAAGTCAAATGAGAAATAAAACTAGTTGCCGTCTCTCCAACTTTCTATCTGTTTCTCTGCCCACTTTCCAACTGTCTCTGCTTTTACATCACATCTGGCAGAGCAAAGCCTGACACATATCTCCTCTAGTTTGCAGACAGCCTGCCACCACGTATCTTCACACTAACACCCACATAGCATTGTCAAGTCCTTCCAAGTGCTCATACAAACGCTAATCACCTAACACTGCCATGTGAGCAACAAAGAACCCGTTCAAGTCGGGTTATACTGCCTGCAAAAACGATGACGGAACAAACGGCTGCAAATAGCTACTTACTTTCCACCAACTGTCTCAACCGTGATGCGAGAGGTATCAGTGAGTTCCTTGTAGTCCTTGGACCACACAAACTGTGAACCTTCTGCCATCTCAGAACACTCGAAAATCAAGGAGATCAAGCCATTGTCGTCCACATCCACTACGATCTCATTTGTGCCTGTGGATCGTCCATGGAAACAGGATTTGGAAAAAAAAAATACATTGGTCAATAGAAATGCAATGAGATAACTTTATCGACATTTGGCTACTCACCTGGTCGGGTCTGAGCGACAATGGGTCCATGAGTTTTGGAGGGTCCGCCAACACCAACTACATTCTTAGCATGGACACACAGCTGGTAGGAGGCACCTTCCTTCAGTCCAGTTATCTGAGACACAAAGATATTGGTAAGAACCGATGTGAAAACAAAATCGAGAAAATTGGCTGTTTGCTCTGTGCCTGTTTGGCATGACACTCAACGTGCCTTAAGGCAGGCACAGAGCAAACAACCAATTTTCTTGATTGACATAACCAGCCATTTATCGCAAAACTTTACCTTCATGTATGTATTCTTGGTAGACCTCTCATGAGCACCTCTCCATTTACCATTCTCTTCCCTGATGTCCACATAATACCCAGTGACAGAACTGCGGCCATTGAATGTGGGTGGGTCCCACAGCAGCACCATGGAGTCATTACGGACCTCCAGGACATTAAGGCCATGAGGAGGGCCTACGTTACCCAACGAAAACAGAGAAATGAAAGGAAATGGAGAAGTGAAGAAGAAAAGATAATCATGTTAAAAGAAAGGTCCTTTATTTTATTCTTGGATATACGTCTACTTATGATGTTAATAAAATATGAACCTTTCATATTTAAACAGGCTGTTTTTTGTGTATAAGACAGTCATAGATATATGTCCTCTGCTCTGACTGGCTGCCCTTATTTAAAAAGCAATCCTGATTGAAACACCCCTTATAAATTCATCTTGAATGGGAGGGATTAATCTGTTGTAGGCTGAATATATAGATATAATGTCATTTATAGTAAAAATGCTAAACTGACTAACAATTAAAAACAAGATCCGGTTTGCACGATCTCAATTTACCGCAGTGTTGAACTGCTTCAGTTGACTGATTTACCTGGCACTGCGACGGTCCACTCCTTACATTCAAAGGCAGCGTTTGGGACAGAGCCCTCACTTATACCAGCCTGATTAACTGCACGCACCTGGAACTGGTAGAATGTGTTCTCCTTCAGGTCCTCTACCTGTAAACAGAGAGGGATACAACAGCAAATATCATTTTTAACATATTCTGCTCACTCATATCATGATGACCTATTACTCGAGGCCTTATCTATGCAATGCATAATGAGATGGAGACATACGAAGCTTGGGAAGTTACCTTATAGGTAGTGTCAGTGCTGGCTTTAGTGTTAATTTCATGCCACTTGCTCTTGACGTTGCCTTTAATGGTCCTGTAGTCTAGGTAGTATCCCCTGATGTCAGCTCCCCCAGTCTTGGCGGGAGCCTGCCAGCCCAACACCATGTAGTCACGCACACGCTCCAGCAGAGTCACAGTAGAGGGAGGTGAGGGGACCTCTGGACAGGCAACAGCTCAGATTAACAGACTCCTACCTAAACTACTTGAATGAAGCATCCCTTCAGGGAAAATGTTCCAGTTGTACTGCTGCATCTTGACAGTGTCATATAGTCAATATTATATGACATATCATTATGTCAGCTTTTTTTTGGTATTGTTCAAAGTCAGACCCACTTACAGTATGTCAGATCCCTGCAGTTATTTGCATATGAAAAAGTGTCCTGTATGTTGTGAGTAAATGAAAGCAAAATGCTGCTGTTGTTGCCAACTTGCTGCTCATGCTAAAACATATATTAGCAATTAGTACATTACTAATAGTGTGTGTGTGTGTGTGTGTGTGTGCGTGTGTGTGTGCGTGTGGGCATATGTCTAGGTGAGCTCAGTGGGGCTTGAAGAGTGAGGAGCTCGTCAACTGGGTTGCTAGGCACCAGATTGAGAACCCACCTGTGTGTGACTGTATGTGAGTCACTCTTGTTTAAGTTTTGATCGGTTCTGTCATGTGATTGGTCGTTGGTGTCGAGTCCCTCTGTGTTAAGAAGACAGCCGGTCTAGAGGGAGGAGTGCAGTCACCCAGATCCTCCAGGGAAAACAGTAGGTCAGTTTATGAATGTGTGTTAGTGCAGTGGTGATTGCCTTTCTCCCTACTGCGCTGGATTCTAATTGGTATAGAGATGAGTGGCATTCAGATCATGAATCCAGCCAGGAGAAGCAGCTATGAAACCAAAACTACAAAACTACTTAATTTTTCCCTTACTTTTTCAAATTTGTCTCTTAAATAATAGAACCTCCTGAATGAATCGTTTATGTTTAAGATTAAGGGGTTTCACACCCATTCCTTAAATCCATTAAGGGGTGCGTTCACAAATTATTGAACGCTTAATTCAAATGAAGGGGTTCGGTGTATTTTCAGGGGTAAATTAAGGTAGAATTAAGCACTTTTTAAGTACTTAGTGTTTCATTGTTACTGTGGCGGTCAGCTCTCTCTCCCCTCAGCGTCCCAAAACTACTGACCACCTTAGAGAGCGCCTAAGAGTATCGAGAGTGAATCGGAGCATCGACCAAGCGCAAACCTTAACCCCTGCTTCGTCATGAGTGGAAGAATTTCTGAACCCAAATCCCCCCCCCCCCCAGCACCTGGTTGTTTGTTGACTAGCTAGTTTGAAGCTTGCTGCAACGAGCCTGGGCAACATTCTCATTAAAGACTTGTTTGTATTTAAGTTCTCTCCGCAGTTTTGTCCACACTACTCGCCCAACATGACAGCACTATGACATTATTCAAGGAATCTCCTAACTGTAAGGTGTACTGGCTTTACCTTTTAAATTCTAAACATGTCATGTAATTCAAACGGCAGATATTTAGCTGAAACTAGTTGTTACATGATGTCAAAATAATTAATTGTTTAAATATAATTAATGTGTTTTATTGTTTTAACATGAGTAATTGTTCCTTTAATAAATAAATTGGTTTGAGTTCCCCCCCCTCGGAAACGCATGTCGATTCAATCTACTCACTGTGTAAGTCCCTGCCAGCACTCTGGGGCAGGTGAGGACCCTCTCCCTCTTGTATTATAGCCAGGTGAAGCAAGGATACACACCACATGCCCTAAAGTCATTTATGGAATACAGCAAATGACACACAGCATGGACACAAGCTAACTGCATTACACAGAGACATAAAGACACATTATTCAAGACTCTGTTTGACTCTCTTTGTTGTGCCATTAAATTCAAGGCAGGTTAGTATTATCCTTATTTAGGCAGTTTCATGGTCAGGTTTTTTTTTTGATGCAATAGATTTAGTGTAACAATGGGCAGAGGGCTCTTAGCAGGCAGGTTTTAGAGGTAAATGAGGTGAAGCGTGGACAGATTAAATTAGACAACATGCACATCCTGTAAGATACTCATGCAGCAAATCTTTAACAGGCACAGAAACATTCAAAGTACAAGTAGCATCATTTGACTCTGTTTACATATATGTGACCCGATCTGCCGTAATGAGTCGGAAGCCGGTGTTCGATATATTTAGATACGGGCCGATTATGTTTAAAAACCTCAAAAATATCGATTTTTTGGTCTTCAAAATGAATCTCCCAAAGTTTCATCAAGGAAATAATTGTGAAAACGTACTTAAATGGCTTTTTAAGTTGAGTTGCAGAGCTCAAATCTTATAAAAATATGAATTATTTGATACGTATTTAATAAAATGAAGTGAAATAATTGAAGCATCAGTCGGATTTAATATATTTTTCTAAGTATCTAAATGCCTGTAGTAACATTTAGTTGAATACTGGATGCATCTCTTTGGATGCTATGGATTGTTAAAGAAATCAACAAAAAACTTTAAATGCGATTTTCTCGGTTTTTCAGTTACATGTCGCTACCATACCATAATTTAAACGATTGTAACTTGACAACCGTTTAAGATACAGCTACCAAGATATCATTTTAAAACTTATCTTTTCAATGATTCCAAAACCTCCGTTTAGAATTTTTGGTCACTGTGACTCATTTTGCCAGATCAGGTCACATATATGAAAATGCCTTTAAGAGGGCAACGTAAGCTGAGTTAGTTATTGTGTACTGATGAACTGAGAAGGATTCAACATGGTCTTGTGATAACGGTGAGGTGACCAGTGAGTGGCTGAGAGGTGATGGTGAAAACTGGAGACAATAGTGCTCTGTGTGTCAAAAAAACAAAGCACTGTAGCAGCTTTAAAAACACATTATTTCAAATTCTCCACACTCAAACGTGGTCATTTCTTCTTCTCATTATAACCAGTTTATTCTCTCTGCTATGTTTAAACCTCTGCTATGTTTAAAAGTGCTTCTCTGTATTGGCGGTGTATTTTCAAGGTTGATGTTTTCTTAGTTTAACAACTTGAACAGTGTTTACACTCTATGCAAAGTCTGGTTTTCCACGTGGGCTCTTAAAAATGCTGAAAACCACATGGCCAGGGATTATTTGAAACAGAGCAGTGGGTCGAAAGCACTAGGGCACTAACACTACTTTGTGACTGGTTCCGTCATGGATTGGAGTGAAGGCACTCACCAATGCTTGCTTTTATAATGCAGGCTTCAGACTCAGCGGAGTAAGTGCTGTATCCGGCGGAATTTACAGCTTTCACTCTGAACACACAGTTATCATCAGTGTTCAGCCCGTGGCACACAAACCTGCAAACCATAGGAGTTTCAGCACAGATCAAATCAGGACACTCTTAATAGCTTCATGTATTATGACCTGGAGCAAATATGACATGACAGATTTACCTGGTGCCTTTGACCGGCTTGTTGTTGCAAGGCACCCACACATTGCTCCCCACCACACTGGATTCGATGTAGTAACGCACCAGATTTTTGGCTTCCTTGGAAGCACTCCAGGTCACCACAACAGAGGAGGCTGTGTTCCTGATGGCCACAACAGACCCAGGGGCTGAGGGCAAGTCTAAAAGAATCAAATAAATTGTAGAGTGAGGCAAGCAGCAGTAAAAAAAACCCCAAATCATAGATATTTACATACCTTATACAAATAATACTTACCAAAGTATTACTTACCAAAATACTTGAATAAAAATTCCTTTCATTTAATAACAGCAAATCTACATCATGGAGTCAAGTGGAGTACTCTCCTGCACTGGCTTTGATACTACTTAAAAGAGTTTAAACATAGATGTTCATATAATTCATGTATTCATGTAATACTTTGTCTACTAAGGGGTGCCATTTGTAAAAACAGCTTCACAAGGTGTTATTTTTTCATCATTTAGCGCAATGTTTACACAACATTCACAACATCTATGTTTAAACTCTTTTAAGTAATATCAAAGCCATTGCAGGAGAGTACTGCACCATTTAGAGTCACCATTTGTAAAAGTGCTACACTTAAATCCCACATTTAGAGTGCAACATTTAGATTTAAGATTTAACATTTAGATTTAGATTTAACATTATAACAGAGGTATACTGTTCTTCTCGGACAAAAGTAATGGGACACCCGGGCGAGGTGAATGGTTTTCGGTGAATAACTCCGGATCGCCGGATTTAGCTCTAAATGTGTGAAAATTGTGCTAAATTATGAAAAAATTACCTCTAAATTTATTAAGCTGTTTTTACAAGCGGGAACCATTCAGAGCCTCTGTTTGTAAAAATGGTACCTTAAAATCCCACATTTAGACTTGCCGTTTGTAAAAGTGCAACATGATTTAGAGCACAACATTTAGTTTTTTAACATTTTCAGATAATTCATCAGTAAATAATTTAAAAGCAAATAGACACTTTGGAAAGGCATGCCTGCATTTGGATACTCTCTGTGTTGTTCTGCACCGTAGGTTGATGATTTCATTCAAATGAGAGCAGGTGGCATGCTTTTTTAGCCTGGAGCATCAGAATGGCATTGGCCGGGCCTGGTTCTTACCCAGCCTATCACCAACAGTAGTGGCCCCAGTTTCCTCAGATGGCTCTCCAACTCCTGCAGAGTTGCAGGAGCGCACGCGGAAGTTGTAGGATTTACCCTCAGCCAGGTCGAACAGGGCGAAACGAGGAGACTTCACTGGCATGCCAGTGTTCACCCTCTGCCAAGTGTCTGTGCCAACCTTGCACTGCAAACAGGTACACAGTACACATACACAACTGTGTCACAGCATCACATTTTTGACAGAGAAACTTTGCAGTCGGGGGGAAGAAGAGGTTTGGTAGTTTCTTGGTGTAGTGTAACACTTTCTAGAAAGAGATGAACAATTTTCACAGAGACGATGAACTGTTAAGAAATGATCTTGTCAAGAAAAGGGTGATATAATCTCATCCTCTGCTGGCGAAAATGATTCAAGCTTTAATTTATGACATATGATTATGTAATTTTGAAACAAATCATTTCAAATAGGGAAAATGAGCTTCTGTAAAAGTACAATTAGTTCATTACTACAAAACTATTCGCTAATTGACCAAGTGTCCTTAGGCACATAACAGTCATATCATATTATGTCACTCCTTTATAGCGAGAGTACTGTGAAAGAGTAAAGAGATTACAGTTTATGATGTACAAATAGCAGACTGTGGACTTTCATACACTTGCCTACCTTCTCCACATAGTACAGGACCCCTTCATGTCCTCTCTGTGTTGGGGGCTTCCAACTGAGCACCACATAGCTCTTGGTGGCCTCTGTCACAGCCAAATCAGTAGGAGGTCCAGGGACCACACCCACTATGTGTGTGTGTGTGTGTGTGTGTGTTTTAGAGAGAGAGAGAGACAGAGAGACAGAGACAGAGAGAATGAGAAACAGGAAGATAAATGCTTGGTCAGTCTTGAAACAAAATGTCTAGCAAGATACTAAACACAGATAGTTAGGTACTATTGTTTTAGTTTGTCCTCTGATATTTTACCTGTTGGGTCTTCCTCGGTGAATTTGATCACACCAGTCCATGGAGCAGATGGACCAGCTTCAATAAAAGAGGAGGGATGCTCATTATTCATTCATGGAACGAGTTACATGTTGTTATAATAACAGTTAACACAATATCAATCTTTTACCTCTCAGACGGGCCCTATCAGAGGGGTCCATGGCCACGACAGCGTCGGAGGCACGGGATGGACGGCTCAGTCCAGCCTTGTTGAGGGCACTCACACGGAAGGTGTATGAGCGACCTTCAATGAGCCCAGTGACAGGAAAGCGAGCGTATTTCACCGGTGTGTCACTACATTGTGCCCAGTGGTGGGTGCCAACTTCACATCTGCAAACACAACAAACACGGCACACTTAGAACAATAGTGTGGCAAAAAAAGGTTTTCTTTCTTTTGTTTTCGAAGCTAATGCAGCTGATTCAGGAACAGTTTTTATCCCAGTGCCATCAGACTGTTCAACACACAGTAACTGTGGTGCTCTCTGTTGCACAATACATCTGTTCTTCATACTATGTGTAATAATGTAGCACACAACACTTTACACTTACACTGCACTGTCACTTTACTTTATTGTACTTTATACAGCTTAAGACTACTGTTGCTGCATTGTGTTGTCTTTCATGTCTTTTATGTGTTACGTTCTATCTGTGAAGAGGGTGTTCAAGTAAGAATTTCATTGTGCTCTGTACACTGTACTCTGTACACATGACAATAAACTTCAACTTCAACTTCTACTTCAGCTTCAGTCAACAGATAAGCTCGTCAAATAGATTTGCTTCAGTGGTTTCTGTGATTTTATCATGGGAAATAAGAATTCTTGCGTTATTTTTGCATTATTGTGTAACACAAATTGGGGTCTTATGATGGGACAGCACTAGAAACAGCATCATTCCACTGATCACCAGTTTCCAAGTCATGACTCTAAACTGACACTAATATTCTACTTTTCCTAACCCTAACCCTAACTAAACAGAAAAAAGATACATTAGATCACTACACTACACTACAGCTTGTTTATTCTTATTTCAAATAAGACTGTGCTGGAGGGCCTACAAGAAATATCAAACCTAAGACATGGAACATTTCTAAGATGAGTGTGACATCATGGGACATTTTTGTTTAGAGCTGTGCAGGAACTGACCTGTCTATAAAGTAGCCCAGGATGGGGCTGCTGCCCTCAACTGCAGGCTGCTTCCAGGTCACTACCACATAATCCTTATTGGCATCATGACATCGTACATCAAGAGGAGCAACAGGAACCCCCTCCATCTCCACATCAGCATCTGATACACACACACACACACACACACACACACACACACAATTTTTCTCACCACTGTCAGTTCTAATTATAGCAAAGTAAGTGATATGTATTGCCTCTGCTCTGAGACGACACCTCTGCTCTTCAGTTTTAGGAGAGTTTCATTAGATACATCATCATACTACGGCTGTATAACTCAACAAGACACCATTTTATTTACATCATTCATAAAGCACAAGCAGCTCAGAGCTAAACATCATTTTTAAAGATTAAAATTAGCATGCACCCTCTGTCACAGGCATTCCATTGCTGACTTCAGCCTAACATAGAAGCAGCATTCCCCAAGAGAAACTCAATACAAGCTCTAATCTGCTGCTTAAAGACACAGCCCTGACATCTAGTATTAATCTTACAGAATGATGTTAGTTATATATTGTAGAATACAGTAAAGCAATAGAAGCAAACAGTGTTGTGTACAGTGTTTTCTGAAGCTCTGAAACTGGAAATTCAATGAAAGAGTGGATTCTGACTGTTAGACTGCACTGTATGTTACTTTCCAGCAGTGTCTGCTGACATCTAGTTTAACCAAAGTTTTTTTTTTCCAAATTATTTAAAGGTGTTCAGTCAATAGTAAACAGAAAAACGCGTTCGCCAGATCAATACACGTGAACCATTTTTGTGCTGGGGAGAGGCTCGTCAGAGCTGTGTATGGATTAGGGACAGGTCAAAACCAAATCATTAATCGCGCGCAAGTCATGTGCCATGCGGTATTTCCCCGTTCCGACTCGGACGGCTCTAACACACCTGCTTGTACTAATCCTGTAATTGTGTCAGCTATGGCTGCCTCAGCCTCGGGTTTATTACGGTATTGTGGACGCCAAACTGGGGTCCATGACTTCAGGTAAAACGACACTTGCTCACAATTAATCAATCCCACATCATTTGGCCCCCCTGCCCACAAAGTGTCGGGCAGTGAGGTCAAACCTGCAGTTGCATCCGGGTGGTTAATTTTGTTCTCTACCGTGAACACGAGATACCTCTACTTTTTCCAGCAGAACCTCATCCAAACCATTCCACTCGATTCTGCAAAGACACTGCAATTGTTTTTGTTGATAAGAGTAACTTACATTACATTATTAAAAGAAACATTCAGCCGCTACTAGTCAAAAGGTAATATGAATAATGCTTATATCCACCAACGGCTTTTCATTTATTGTTAGCAATATAAGCCAGTTTTATTTTATTGTTAAATGTGTAAAAAAAATATTTAAAAATGTAATTTGCTGTTGAATTTGAATGGAACAGTACTCGTGCCTGTGCCCATAAACAGCCTGTGACTAGTGTAAAGGTGAGGTAGAAGTCACCTCTGACAAACACATAGGCAGAGTGAGTGTCAAAGCCAGACTTGGTGTTGATGCGCAGGGTGTAGAGCCCCTCATCCTCTTTGTTCAGGTGGACCAGGGTCAGCGTGGCCCGCTCCCCACTCCAGTGCATGTGCACCCATTTAGAGGGGGTCAGAAGGACATCTGGTTAAGCATAGAGGACAGAATATTGTTGAAAGACAAAACAGAAATACTTTCATACATACCTCTGGCTATCTGCCTATCCAGCATCCAACATCTAACACAGTGCACTAAAATCTGCCATGATACTGTAATACTAACAATAACGAAACTAAAAACATCCCTTATCATCCCTCTGTAATAAAGGCAGAATAAAGTCTATTCGCGGGGATTATGTTCCAAGAGGACCTGTGTGTAGTGAAAACCCGCATTGTTGTGTTTTGGTATAAAATAATGCCTATTTATTTACGGCATTTATCAGACGCTTTTATCCAAAGCGACTTCCATTCCCTAACGACAAGGGGCAGTCTCTCCCTGGAGCAACTTGGGGTTAAGGGTCTTGCTCAGGGACCCAGTGGTGGTGCTGAAGGTAGGAT
>JBBPDE010000011.1:14244965-14255147 GCA_037974605.1 Nannopetersius ansorgii | reverse complement strand
TGTGTGTGTGTGTGTGTGTGTGTGTGTGTGTGTGTGTGTGTGTGTGTGTGTGTGTGTGTGTGTGTGTGTGTTAATGTCAAAGACAGTGAAACAGTCTAGATGATGCGCAAGTTTGTAGTATTTTTTGATTTAATAACTTTAAAAGGTTAATTAATAGATTTTATGCAGGCGACATCACATTCCTGCTACAAATGAAGACATCAAATCTATTTCAAGCACCTACTCTTTAGGAACAATTCAGCCAAAAAACTAACCCCACAGGTAGGGTTTTTAGTAAATTACTGAAAGGTTAAAATGTTACTGAAATACACCATTTGATACAGTTCTGTTGTTTGAACTTTACATGCAACTGTCCTGTTCTCCTTACTTTTCAAACACAGTAAAATGATCATCTGTATTGTGACCGTTTCAGCTTGTCAAATCCCAGAAAAGGTAATTATCATGATAAACAAATATACTGGTAAATATTTTCAAGTATCAAGTGGTTACATGACTGCCATACTGACCACCTCTCCTCCATTCCAAACAAAAGCCCTACAGTCATACAGGGCAGGTGCACTGTCACAGAGATGGAAAAATGAGGAGGAGAAAGCAAGTTAGAAAAGATTTATGGGGGCAAAGCTGAGGTGCAGTAGGGGAGATTAAGAGGCTTACCTTTTGCCACGAGGGTAATGTCTCACATACTCTCCCACATCATGAGCAGCCACAGCAATAACTTGGGGATCATCCGACACCTCCAGCAGCCTGGTCAGAATCCTGTCAAACAAATACAAACATCTCTGCAAGCAAGACCAAACTGAGACCTCAGGGCAACACTTAACGTGCACGAAGCACCTCACAAACATTTACACGGAGCAAACACGGAACGGCAGTTTCAGAAGAAAGGCACAAGTGCAGGGATGTTATGGCTTAAAATTTGCAGCAGATATCAAGCATGGAAAATACAGAGAGCAACATGGGTTGAATGGAACACTAAGGGAAATAGGCAAGGGATCTGTTGTGCTTTAAAATGACCCTTGATCAAAGCAGTAAGAGAGCAAGAGCATGTCATTTCAGGTAATGCTTCTGAATATTCCCTAACAGAGTAAGGATGAACAAAATCTATAATCACATAATGAGTACAGGATGTTATAACATTTACACAAAACATAATGGCTAAAATGTTATGTATGAAATACACACACACATTCAGATTCATTTAGATATTTAGAAATTGCGTGGTGAGAGAAACAAAACGAGCAAATTCAGGCATAAAACCAAATGTCACAAGGTCTAGCAGGAGACCTGATTAAATTAAACTTTTAATCCCTGCTGCTCACTGTCCAGCTAAGCAAGGGTAACATTTAACCCTGAGGAACAAGACAGACGTTTCAAAACAATGGATTCATATCTGTCTGAAAACCCATCTATTAAACAGTACACTGGTTCAATGATTTTTTTCCATTACAACATTACATACTCAACTGCCTCTCACTTTCATTCTAAAAGCCCACATCAAAACCACTCAATCCTCTTGAATGCAAGCGCGCGCACACGCACACACACCAGATTCATCACAGCATCAAATGTACTTTCAGCACTCATACGCAAACTCATTAACATCAGTAATATTAATGTCAATAGATGCTAATTGTCAATAGAACAATGTCAATAACAAAAGAACTAATTTATCTCCCACTCACTTGAGCAGTTCATAGTTTTTCTCATTCAATCGGACAGCGTTCTCCCTCCAGAACTTCTCAGACTTGTGGACTGGGCTCCACTCAAGCCGACCAGACTTCAGCTCTGAGCTGTACTCATCAAAAGAGCTGCATTATGGAGGAGAGATGACAGAAAAGCATGAACAGTGGCAAACGGAGCCAGTGGCAATTTGGCTGTTGTAGTTAAAGGCAACAAAATGTAATTATCAGCCCTTCTATGACATGGGGTGCTGTCTGCATTGATTCATTTTGAAGATCTGCTTTAATCAGTTGAGCATTTACTGGGTTTCATTGGTCTAGTACATAGGCCATTATGCAACCTTTGTCAAGGTCCAATAAGTATGCAAAATGTTCCTGAAAGTGAATACATTTCACTACAATGGATAATCTGCATATTTAAAATATGTATTTAGAAAGGAATGGCACCTTAGATCCTGGACACTTTCTCCCAGTCTCTCAAGGAGGAATTTGATGTCGTCAGTAATGTCTTCATCATCATATTTCTGCTGGTCCAAATTCTCCAGCTGTTTAAGGACTTTGCACTGAATCATGGCCAAAGCATATTCTTGACGAGTCTCCCTCTCTGCAGACTTCTCCAGCAAGTTCTGGATATCACAATCAAGATAATACACAGGTAATTTTGGGACTTTTTTAAAGAAATCATGTTGAGGTGGAAGTGAAACACAATAGACTCAAAAACGACACACAGACTTTGCAGGGGAAAAACAACACCTGAAGAGACCACACTTGGAAAAAATAGAACAAAATACCAAACAGGAAAAAAACACTCACTATAAGAGACATATTTCCACTAAAATAGAAAGCTTTTATAATAAATATAGTGAAACCAGACATCTTTTCCAAATAGATACCTGAGAAACCATGGCGACCATGAACAGCTAGCAGGAAGAAGCCCCTATTCAACATGAAAATGAACTTTTTGGATAGTGTTAGGAATAATGAATTAAATTCATTAATGTGCCGTCTGAAAAAAGTTGAAGGGAAAAAAGTAGTTTTTCATTATTGGAGACTTCATGGGGTTACTAAACACAGTAGCCCCTGACAGTCAGCTATAGAAACATTTGAACTGTCTGTAACCTGCATACAGTAATCCCCCAGTTTTATGCGGATCAGGAGTCGCGAATTCAGTCACACGCAGATTTTTTCTGAGAACCAAACTGATCGTTTTACGCGGAAATCTCCACAACATTTTAGTTCTAAATGTTTTTTACTCATTTTAGTTCTAAATTATAATAATAGATAAATCACTAATAACAAATAGTAATGCAAATATAAATTTAGCTAAATTTCCAGTTATTGGCTCTCCTGTTCTCCAGTTTTCATTTAATTCTTCTAAAAGCCCAAACGCCCTGCCCTTCTGGCAATGCAGCTCAGCACCTTGGGTGAGAATCTTGGATTGTTCGGGGGGCTGAGATTTTATTTTAGGTTTGGCTTGGTACGTTGCCCTTGGCGAGGGTGTGTGCAGTGGCGGACTGGCGTTCTGCAGAAGTCCTGGCAGCTGCGCACCGGCGGTCGTTTCGGGGCTTTTCCAGAACACGCGGATTGCCGGTCTACTTGTTGACATTTTCATTAAGGTTAATGTATTAAGTTGAATTTAAACCTCTCTCACTCTGTCTCTCTTTCTGCCTCTCTTACTCTCCCTCTCTCTCTGTAGCGGCATCTCGGCCCAGTGGCCACACACCGGGCAGTTGCTCGGGACTTTTTCAGAGCGTGCGGATTGTCGGTCTGTGCCTGTGTACATTTTCGCTGAGGATAGTGTATTAAGCTGAATTTAAACCTCTCTCTCATACTCTCTCTTTCTGTCTCCCTCTCACTTACTCTCTCTCTCGCTCCATCGCGGCATCTCAGCGTGGCACCTCAGCCCGACGGCCGGCACTGTATACATATTCGCTAAAGGTAATGAATTAAGCTGAATATAAAATGAAATTAAAGTGTTTCAAATTCAGTCATTTTTTCTTAGAACCGAACTAATGTTTTTTTGCAAAAACCCCAGCAAATTCATGGAAACAACAGATATCCTCCACAATATTTTATTTTGTGGCAATATATAATTCTTCGTGTATTTTTAGCGCCAATTATTAATACAATACAACTCGCCGCCGGATGAACAGTAAATTATTGTACTGTAAAAATGATTGGTGATTACTCATATTTTACTGTATTTTTATTAAAAATATATTAAATTATTACTGTATTTACCCTGCTTATACCAAAGAAAATGCCTGTGCATGGATTACAGTGCAGACCTGTACAGTGGTAATATTGGTATTTACATTCTAGCACTGCAGGAGTTCAGTGTAAACTCTAGATTTAGTTCAGATTCTGTTTATCTTTACATTTTCATCAAGGGTAATGTATTAAACTGAGTTTTAAATTAAATTAAAGTGTTTTGCGAGCATATTTGGGGGCATATTTATGGTTTACACTATTTTTATTTTTACCAAAACACAATGCAGTTTTGGAGCTCTTGGAACGTAACCTCCGCAAAAAGCGTGGGATTACTGTACATATATCTAGCAATATCTGAGAACTGATCCAATGTGAGATCTGGGCTACTTACAATTACCTAGTTCAACATCACATTTCATATCAAATGCAATTATAAAGAAACAGATGCACACTTACAGGCTTGTTGATTAACTGAATTGTGCAATTATACAATTAAGCCTCAAGACACAAATGACCAATTAAGAGATAGTTTTGAAAGCCTTTAAAAATCCATTGTTAAGATGTGCTACTGATGTGTGTGAAGGGCAGCAGGGACTTTCAAGTGTATATGAAGGGTGGAGGGGCTCAAAGGAGGAATTCATATTAGCTGATGGAGTGGAAGCCATCCCTTTTATTTTTGGAAGCATGAGGCTCCACTGTTTTCAAATTAATCTGCGACACAAAAAAAATGTCAGAAAGCTGAAATACCAACCTGAATACTGTAACAGCATAGGATGTATACAGCATATAGGGCTGTTTTGTTGTAACTGGTATGTACAAACACTGCTAAAGCACAAAGCCAGTTGTTAACCTACTACAAAGGAAGAAGCTGGTTGTTTTTTAAACCAATAGAGAAGCTAGTTCTACGCCATGGCAATATTTTAATAAACCTGACATGCACATTCAGCAGGTGAAATGAAGCTAAAGGCATACCTATTTTTCTTTAAACTTTCCTTTAGTTGTTTGCAACTGTAAATACAGTAACAGTTGCTGATGTCTATATTTTGTTCATTCTTTTTCACATCCTGAAAGGCCTGAATAGACTAAACAGCCATTCATAAATAAGACAGTGGTTTTAGCAGCCTAGCTTCTACATATGACTATATAGAGTTGTGACACAAACTGGAACTGAATGGATTATTTTTTTATTACGTACTATCTTTCTTTTTTTTCTACTTTGGCTTTTCCTGTTTTATAAGAGGTTGCCACAGTAGACCAACCATCTCCATTTCCTTCTATGGTCTGCAACTTCCTTTCTCACACTAACTGCCTCACAGCATCCATAAACCTCTACTAGGCTTTGTTCTTTTCCATGTCCCTGGCAGCTCCATCCTCAACATCCTTCTCCCAACTTACTCAGAGTCTCTCCTCAGCACATGTCCAAACCAACACAATCTCAGCTCTCAGGCTTTAGGTCCTACCCACCATCATTTTACCATCACCCCTGTTCGCTTCATCAACACGTCTATTAAAGTATGCTCCAATCACAACTCTCTCTCCCTTTAGGTAAACTCTCCACTGCTTCATTCAATACAGCCCAGAATCCTTCTTTCTCTTCCATCTCACACCCAACCTGCAGAGCAAATGCAGTAACAACATTCAACATCACTTCTTCATTATCTAGCTTAACACATCATTCTCACATGCTTTTCACCTCCAGAACACTCCCAATATACTCTTCCTTCACCACAACACCTACCCTACTTCTCCTCCCATTCACACTATGACAGAACAATTTGAAACCTCCAACATTCCATTGTTTCAATAGTAAAACTGTCTGATGTAAATAGTAAAACAACAGTCTGATGAAAATTTGGATAAATTTTTGTGTACACTGTAATTTTTTTTACTTAAAAAGAAAACCTGTGTGTGTAAATCTAGTAGTAGATAAAAGCACTAGAAACACATTAAATTACAAAAACAAAGTGTCTGCATACCCCGATAAAAACCCTGCAAAAACCCGATACTGGCAGCTCTTGAAACGCACACTCATGCTCGTACTCGTGCTCTCTGCTACCTGAGGTATTCTTGCATGATATCACATGATATAACGATTTACAAATGGCACATTATTTGACAGTGTTTAAAAAAAGTTGCTATATGCTCACACTAATGGCCATAGTAACGAGAGCGTTTTTTTCCTGCAAAGCCTCTTGAGCAGTGCTTTTGTCTTTTTTCAGTTAAGAGAATTGGAAGAAAAGACATTTCTGTGAGGTACTACTAAAACCTTCTGAGGTATTTATTAAACTGAAGCAGACAACCATATAATTTTAGCTCATAGTACAAAATGAAAGCCTTGTAATTATGAGCCAGCACAAAGAGAGAAACTCTTTGTGCAGGACAAGTTAATAAGATCAGCAGCAGGTAAAATGAATGAAAAGTAGCACTCAATAAGGCCAGAGACATGGACAACGAACTCATTACAAAACACCCACAACTGTGCTCAGCTTTCAGGGCTAAATTAAACATTAAGTGTTGTGGGCGCCAAGCAAGGGTAAGCTGGAATGAATCAGAGAGTGACAAAAACAAGTATTTTTGTCCCTCTACCAGTGATGTTTTTCAGTGTAAATGTGCCTCTCCCAAGATGGTGCTTGATAATGGCAAAATAAATGCCTTGAGAGCAAAATAAGATTACCGGAAAGCCTACATGGTAATGTAAGTGACAAACATGTATAATAGAGGGTGAGCAAGTACAAGAGTGTGCTGCTGGTCTGACACTGCCATTAATAGTAAAAAATAGGAGCTGACAGCAGAACAGGAGGAAATGATTCATAAGAGCATGATTAGTAATGCGCACTGTGAACCATACGATAATAATGGTGTACGCTGTAATTTCCTAATGAAAGCTATGGGAAAATTAAACCTTTGTAGACTAAGTGTCTGAGGTATGTGTTAATGGTAACCCTCTCAGATGAAAGGGAGACCACGAAAGGTCTGTATAAAATATCTAATGAGGAAGCATCATGAATTAATGTTGTAGTCAGTTGCAGTTGCAAAAAGTACTGTGCAAAAGTGATATCTGATTTATTCATATTTTGTTTCCAAAAAGCCAAACTGTCTTTAATTTTTTATGTAGTTTAGAGGAATGGCCCTCCAGGACTTTCAAAGGTTCTCAAGCTTATCCCTGTACCTTACCAGTTTCAGAGGTATGTTTTTGTTAGTTAAGCTACACAGTGACCTACTTATGAATCATTCTAACTTAAAGCATGAACCAGTGAAGAAACAGATACTGATGATCAGGCCGTGATTAGTATAGTGGTTGTGCTGAATGCTTAGTGGTTGGAACACCTTTACTTGGGCATCTTTAGGTACTTTGCAGTCTGTCGGAGTAAAACATTTATTACCTTTTTACCTTCATCAATATGGCAAAGCTAAGACACTTTAACTGACATGAAACAGTATTTCTGAATCATCAAGGTGATTTAAATCAAGATATAAAATGGTCTTTTGCACAATATTGTATGTGTTTTCTTGGATAAAAAAAAAATAATTTTTTTAATTTAAAATAAAGCAGCAACAGCATTGAGCCATCACTGAGAGCAGATTACACAGAAGTTCTAAGAGCCTCTGCTTGTCAAGATTATTAGTATATCTGCTTACCCTGAAAGCGGCGAGGATGATGCGAGTGACCTTCTCCTTGACAGACTCTTGGAGGATGTCAGAGAGGGCAGGCACTACGTTGTAACGGCGCAGCTGTTCACAAAGCTGTGGGCTGAAGGCCAGGAGCCACACGCAGAAGATCATCTGGTACTGAAGCTGGAAGCCACACTTGTTACTGAGCACGGCTGTAATGCTAGAGGAAACATACACCAAAAGGTCAAAACTGACAGACTTCACTGACAAGTTGCACTTAGTAAACACAAGTTGGGTTTTTGCATGTCGTTACTTCAGGCTGCAACAAAATGTGAATATTTTGAAGGTGGCAATTCTCTTCTATATGCACTGTAACTTAAGCTCAGTTGTTAATGTTAGTTGCTGTTTTTCTTTCCTGTAGTTAACCAAGCACTGGCTCATGAAACATTACACTAAACACTCAAATATGAAAATTAGTCTAAAGAATAGGCCTGAAACACAAGGTTTTCTTATGACACTAAATATAAGTCACCATTATTTTGTGTCAAATTATAGTGGGCAATTTGCATTGACTGGACTACTATAATCTAATATGTTAATGTAAATCATGCACCATGAATAATTAAATTGTTTAAAAAGCACTAGAATTTACATAAAAACTTACCAGTTCACTCCATCTGCCTCAACCCAGGCAAACCTGTACTCGTTCACCCTCAGCATCAGCTGGAGGCAACCAGCCACACACTGAACGTACTGAGAGCTCTGGGAGGGGGAAAACACACTCAAACAAACATACAAATGTACATACACAAAAACACACACACACACACACACACAAATTTGCATGCACACATAGACAGACAGAACAAACAGTCAGAATGTGAACAACAGTCCCATCTAAAGAAGCAAGGAAAAGGGTGCATGAGATAAGCACATCCTGCATAGGAGCTAGCAAAGAGTAGGCAAGGAACATGGCTGCTGAAGTACCATCAGAAAACACTCAATCTTTTTCAGTCACTTTTCTGCACGTGCATTAACTCTGGATGTGGAAAAAATGTCTCTAGGAGCATGCCACTTCAAGGAGACACAATGCAGAACAAGAAACAAAGGCAGTGGAGCCAGCAACCTGGACAGAGAGAAGTTATGGGTATGCCTGCAACTCACAATTATTCATATGGTTATATTCCATATTCCTGTTTCAGAGTGATCTATAAGTAATGGCACAAGAAGCTTAAACTAATGCATCGTTATTTTTCTTGAAAAGCTAAATAATGATGAATAATGAAAGTGTACATAAAATGTAAAAATAATATATGAATGTCCTTGAATTGAATATAAAGACTAATGTATGCAAGTAACAATCCAACATTTAGGCAAATATGTTGCAGTTGGAAACCTAAAGTGAAAAATAATGGGGTGTGTGTGTAATTTTTGTAGTCTCACTTAGAGATTCATGTTTTACTATCCTGTCTTAAGGGACAATCAAACCACATTTCCACTGTGCTTTAAAACTAGCTAATTAACATAATGTTTAATTTCTTCATTGTTTGCCAGTAAAAGTTTACCATGCAGAAGCCAAGGTCCTGTCAAATTCACTGACTGAATTACTACTCTACTCTAGCAAATGCCATTTATGTTGGCATTATTTATAGATAACCTCAACATTTCTCCTGTTCTTTCCTAACCTGCTCACAGATCAGGCTGTGTGTAATGGTACCCAGAGTTCTATTAGCACACATAGATAGATTGTACAATAAATAAAAAATGAGAGAGAGAGAGAGAGATCTTGCAGACCAGCATGAAGGAAATGTGCATAAAGCAGTGGGCTCAGGAGATAAAGAACAGGTTGTGCAATGCAGTAAAGTAGTCAGCCGGGGTTTCTTGAGAACTGCAAGAAAACCTAGTCACAGTGTCCGTATGCTCATGCCAGCAGATTCCAAATGAGAAAATGAACATAAACTCTGCCTTGTCTATGAATGCTAAATGTTGATAAAAGAACAAAAAAACATGAACTCCCCTTGTACGTTTAATGTACAGTAAAAAAAAAAAAAAAAGGAAGAAAAAAACTGCGTGGGCTCAGAAAGACACAGACCAGAGCGACAGAGCAGCTAGGAGCAGAGCTGATTAGTTATAGAGTAGCTGTAGAGGGGAGGGAAAAGTGTAATGGTGAAAGAGAAAGATATGCAGCTGGGGCATGCTAATGCCACGCTGGACAAAGGTGCCCTTCTGAAAGCTGACCAAAAGCCTGGACGCACAGCTCTCTGTGGCAACATACTCACTTCACTGGGAGAGATGGTTCCTGTTCCTGTCTCTGCACCTGTACCATGCAGTTTCTAACAAAAAGATAAACAAAGAAGAAATGTTCTGAAATACTGGCTAACTTGCTTACTGACCAACCCTCTATGGGTAATCAAGAACAAAAGAAAATCACTTCCAAAGAAATAAAACAATGCAAAACCATGTGATACACTGCCTGGTACCAGTTCTTAGAACACCAGCAACAGGGCTAAGCAGCAAAACTAAAAACAAGAGAGGGGAAAGTGCTAAGAACCCTATTACCTAGAGCCCTATGAAATCCATTTAGTTTTTTCCTAAATTTCACTTTTTCCATTTTTATTCTTCTGAATTCTGTGTTTTACGTTATAATCATATTTAGTCACCTAGAAAGTGTCTAATTATG
>JBBPDE010000011.1:14200672-14215850 GCA_037974605.1 Nannopetersius ansorgii | reverse complement strand
CACAGTCAGCTTCCCAATGAGAATTTTTATTCAATCCGAGCACAGATATTGACTCGTATTACTCGTATGATACTCGTGCTCGTCAAAAGTGCCTTATCCGTACCGGACACTCGTTTCAGCCGAGTATCCGGCTCAACTCTAATATTTAAATCTTACGTACCCCCTGCAGTGCCCTCACGTACCACTAGGGGTACGCGTACCCCCATTTGAGAACCACTGCTCTAGGAAATAGTAGCTTTCAGTCAATGTGTGAAAATCACACTCAGTACGTTTGATTCTTTTTGGTACGACTGAGAGCTGTTTCTAAAAATAGACTTACCATCGCAGTGGTGCATATATGCATGTATATATACAGTGTATACATATCTCTGGGGTGACCAATCTACTTTAACACAGAGATGCATTTGTGTATTGCCCCAAGTGGTAGGAAAGAAGGGGATACAACAAAACATGTTTTTGATTGTATTAAAAAACGAACAACACCAACAGCCACGTTTTGGCTCAGTAAAGAAGTTCCGAAATCCATACGACTTTATTGTGTTATCCTTTAATTCCTTTCATGTGTTTGCAACGGTCACACTTGATACATAGGGAATGTGTTGGGTGGCACAAATGAAATTGCTGTAAAGTGGCTTCATGGGTCCACCTGTGTAGATGAGCCATAAAGCAGGTGGAGCTCATCATAAAGTAGCCTGTGAGTAGACTTACATGGCTAGTGTTCCTAACAAAATGGCCAGTTAGTATAATCATTTTGTGTTTGGGGATCATGATGTGATTACTACCTTGCAGTCTCACTGTTAGGAATGAAGATAGAGAGGAGAGGAACCGGAGGGCTTCGTACGACATCAAGGCGGAGGGCACGACTGACTGTGAGGAGAGGTCAGTTGCAATGCCTTTGGTTTGAGATAAAGCTGAGTAAGACCTCAGTACTTCAGCACTGCTGGGCTATGATGGCAATCCAGCATGAAAAAAATACACTGTAATAAATGATAAAGTGGTTTCAGTTAATGATGGTATCAATAAATGGTATATTTTTGTATGGAGGGTATCAAATGTTTCTCTTCATGTGTACATGCATAATTGTGAACAGAAATGGGAAAAGCCTCTGAAATAAAGCCCCAGCATTTATTTTGACAGCCTGAAGCCCACTGTGGATGAGGTGCGCTTGTGGGGGCAGTCCTTTGATAAGCTCATGCTCTGCCCAGTCGGCCGCAGTGCCTTCCGCCAGTTCCTGCGAACTGAGTTCAGTGAGGAGAACATGCTCTTCTGGCTGGCCTGCGAGGAATTTAACAAGGAGACCAACAAGAGTGTCATCGAGGAGAAAGCGCGCCTCATTTACGAGGACTACATCTCCATCCTCTCTCCGAAAGAGGTGCGTGTGATTACGTAAAACACTAAACCTATTTAGTCACACACGCACACACACACATGACAGTATATTACTTTGCTTTCAGCAAGCATATTCAGCATATTGAGAAAAAACATCTAAAAAGATATGCCCTAGAAAGGAGAGGAATGAAGGTCAGAAGGACTAAGACAGAGTACATGTGCGAGAATGAGAGGGAGGGCAGTGGATTTGTCAAGAAGCAACCTGACAATTCCTGCTGGCAAAATACTTGGCATCAACATCTAGAGCAGTGGATCCCAACCTTTTTTCCTCGAAGCCCCCCTTGCCTGTGTCCAAGACAAGCCAGGCGCCCCAACTCTAACCCCTACCTGCAGAGATGCACAAAAATAATAAAGTGATTAATTACAAACATTTATGTGCAAAAATAAAAGATTGTAATTAATTACTTTATTTTTCAGTTGTAGGTTTTTGTTCTTAAACTCTTACACACATACACACACACACACACACACACACAGTCTTTTGAGTTTCTCAGACATTGGGATTTTATGAATTTAATGTGCTGACAAAATTGTGCGCACCCCCGGAGACCTCTAGCGCCCCCCTTAAAGGGGCCCGGACCCCAGGTTGGGAACCACTGGTCTAGAGTAATGGAAAGAGAGGTGAAGAAGAGAGTGCAGGCAGAGTGGAATGGATGGAGAAAAGTGACAAGAGTGATTTGTGAAAAGCAGCTACTCGCTAGCATGAAAGGGAAGGTGTACAAGATGTGGTAAGACCAGCTCTGCTGTATGGTTTGATGGTTTTGAGACAGTGGCACGGACGAAAACTATAGGCAGCAGAGCTTGGAGGTGGCAGAGTTTGGACATGTGCTGAGGAGAGACTCTGAGTGTGTAGGGAGAAGGATGCTGAGGATAGAGCTGCAAGAGAAGATGAAGGCGTAGTAGGATGTGGTGAGGGAGGACATGCGGGCGGTTGGTGTGAGCGAGCAGAATGCAGAGGCTAGAAGGAAATAAAGACTTGAAGGTTGATCTGCTGTGGAAACATCCAGTAGGGAGTAGCTGAAAGTAGAAGAAGAAGAAGAGACTCAAGCCTAAACTGAGTGGATCCATGATGAACTGAATTGAATTGAACTGAATCAGGTTGTAAAGTTTAATGATCTTGTGCCTCTTTAGGTGAGTCTGGACTCACGTGTACGGGAGGTTATCAACAGGAACATGCTGGAGCCAACATCCCACACCTTTGATGACGCCCAGCTCCAGATTTACACGCTAATGCAAAGAGACTCGTACCCACGGTTCATGAACTCTGCAGTCTACAAAAACTTGCTGACGAGCGTCTCTGAGCAGTCTCCAGAATCCTAGATCTCTGCGAACTCTCTCTAATAACCCCTACCTGTTTTTTTTTTGTTGTCTTTTTTCTTTTTGCGTACAGTATGTTTAAAAGGCCCTCAGCCTCGGTCCTCGCAGGGCTATCACTGCGTTAGAGATCTGTACCTGAAAAAAGACACTCAGGTCCTCCAGGTCACTGGATTTTTAAAAAATGTCTCAAAACTCCTGAGGGCTCAACACCGCAAGTACTGCTACAGATCAACTTACCAAGACGCTCCAAAGGATTTCCAGTGCGGATTTTGATGTTTAAATGGGAAAATAATCTATTTTATTTGTGTTTGGAGGTTTTTTTTTTAATTATTATTCTTTTTAATGACCTTTTTTTGTACTGTTTGAAAGAAGTTAAATCCCTTGTGGGCTATTTACAGTATATACAATAGATATATTTATTGAATTTGTAATATATTTCCACAACAATCTTTCTTGTTTTACAATATTTAAAGAAAAGGGAATTATGGGTAACGGAATGTGCCCAGTTCTGAACACTGCGGATGAGAATCAAAGCTCAAGTCAAGGCAACACATCAGCTTTACTGACAGGAAACTGTGTGAGGTACTGTAACAATTCAGCTCTGCATATTTCACTACCCGATTCCTCTCATAATGACTTGGCATCTCCAATTAGAAAAGATATTTTGACACGCTGAAGATTTTTTTTCTCCTTTGGATCAGTGTTAAAACCAGAAAGTGAAAAAAAACTGAAACCAAAACTGTGATACAAGTAAAATGGAAATGATTTAAAACCTCTGGGTCATATATAGTGACAGGTAAGGATTAATAAGAAAATCCACTGTGCTTCATTCCTAGTTCACTATTTTAAAATGTATTTACTGCACATTTGTCAATAGTAGGAGGACCATGCTGCACCTTATACAGTGCAAAATAGAATGGCATCTCGGTTTTAGTTGTTTTCTCTTTGAAATGAAACAATGACTCTGAGGTTTAAGTGGCAGAATGTTAGTAGTCGCAATTAATGGACAACACTAGACGCTGCTGTCTTCCCTGGTGGTGCTCTGACAGGACTGCGGTTTCTGCTTGTTTTCAGGCCTTTGTCTTTGGCTTTGTCTTCACTGAGTGAAAAGATGTTTTCAAGTTAGCTGACTAACTGTACCAGGCAAAAACATTTTTTTACCTTTGTATTTTTGGGCTCATTGTCCTGTTGCCAGCGCGTGCATTTTGGCTGGATTGGAGCAGTTGCCCTACTGAATTTCAGGATCTACATTTTTAGACATATCTCTGTCTTTGCTGGTGATAGGAGAGAGGAGGGGCCATCCTAAATACCTAGAGAGAGCGAGACCGATTGTGCTCACTTGGGATACCAGACATGGACTTTGGCATTAGTGGGGATCGAGCTTGCAGTCTAAAAATGATAAGGCAATGGCTAGAGAAGTGATGCCCAACTTTTATTTGGTCACGGACCGGTTTAATATCAGAAACTATGTTCACGGCCCGGCCTTTAAGGAGAGGCAGATAAATATACAGATACGTATTTATACAAATAAAATGGGGATATTTTAATAATATAATATCTTTAAAATACAATAATAAACATAAATCCAATGTGTACTCGCAGCTTTATTAACAGCATTTTCATAACAACGAGCCAAACAACAACACGGGTAACATCCACGTTTTTTTTCTGTGCAGCCGGCGGACCAGTGCCACATGACCCACGGCCCGGGGTTTGGGGACCACCGGGCTAGACGGTTGCACCACTCAGGATTCCCCAAATAATTGTATCATGCCATCTCTAGCGAGAATTAATAATGTAATTACACACATCTAGTCAGGAACTAAATGAACAAACATGTGTCCTATTATGTGTGTCCCCTACGCATTACATATTATGAACTATTTTCTAAAGACCAAGCAACATACGGCTGTAGTATGAGATGTGAAGGGACTCTTCTATAGGAAGGGAGAGAACTCTCAGCTGAATTTATGCTTGAAGAGCACTTTGTCATGCAAAGCAGAATTTGGAACCCTATTGGAAGAAGGAGCCTCAAGCATGTTCCTCTTCCCAAATTTGATTCATTCTGTGACTCCATAGAAATGGCTCCCAGTGTGGATGTAAACCCGCTTGAATTAAAATCTGCTAACCTGGAGTACAGTGGCAAAACTCAAGCTGTGCCCCTGTGTGACTGTACACAGTGTGTATTGTGTGAGCACAACAACAAAACTGCAGCTCATCTGTACCCATATACAGGGGTGTGTGTAGCAGAAGATGGAGGATTGTTTTGCAGCTACTGAAGTATTACGATTATCCAAATGATTTTAAATAGTCCTGAGAGGAATCAACCCTTCTCAAATGCAGCTACTGTACAACAGTATCAGATGTGGTTCAGGTTTAGGGCAGTGTTTCCCAGTTTTTTGTACTTGACACTTGTTTTAGAGTTTTTCTTGCTTGAACACACTTGAACCAAGCCATCAGCTAAATGTCAAACCCTTCTACAGTTTACAGCAGCGGTCGCTGACCCTGCGCCTGAAGATCTACCCCTCTGCAGAATTCAGCTCTATCCCAGACTTGATGTACTTCATAGAACACCTCAAAGGACTGATGTGACCCCTTCCAGGATGGTAGATCTCTGAGAGCAGTTTTGGTAACCACTGGTTTGGTTTAATTAGTCTTTTCTCCTTATCAGTTCCTGTCCTAGCTCATATTACATGTAATTCATTATATCATATCACACAAAGGACAAAATTCTTGTTTCTGTAATCTTACCTCAAAGTGAAAAAACTTTTGACACAATTTGATTGTTGCTGTGAAGCAGTAGACATGGAAAAAAAATGAAATCAACAAATATATATATTAACCTCTCCCTGTCACTGCATTTCCACCCAGTGAAAGGTGGAAAGCGCTCAGGTCACCAGTCCAGGTGGAAGATAATACATAATGTAATCATTTTCGATTCACGTTGAATTTAAAATAGTTACGAGAACTTGGAAACCAGCTAAAACACGATGAGCAGGACCAATTCTCCCGAATTCAGACTCTATAATTCGTTTATCTATCTATCTATCTATCTATCTATCTATCTATCTATCTATTTATTTATTTATTTATTTATTTATTAGGACTCTTCATTAGTAGGTGATGTCAAAGTAGCCAATCCAGAAAAACTGTGTTCTGACTAGTTTACCATCCAAAACCACTAACTGGAATTGGAGTTGCCAAGTTGTTTATGTTTTTCAATCTTTTCAGTTCTGTGAATTACTTTGTTGCCTGACTTTCATGTCGCTCAAAGACAAGATACTCACTCGGGGAAGTGCCTTGACATTCAATTTTGTGACATCTCTTTTATGGCAATAGTTGAATCAAACTCTTGCCGCAGAAATAGACTCTGGGCCTTTGATCAGTTTATAAGATGATTTGTCCTGAAGTGACTTCTGAAACCAATCCTTGCACTTCATCCATTTGATTTTTTTTTTTTACATTTTTAAATACATCAGTCATCTGGTCTCTCCACCACTGAAGTCACAACATTTGAAAACGGAGGGTTATATCTTTGTGTTAGAGATTAGGACAATTCAGAAAGGCCGGTTGATCTGAGTCCAGACGTGTATCTGCCAATATGTATTATGCGGTGGTACTTCTACTTGTCTTGGAGTAATTTACTCGATATGTGCAATTTGAGCTGATGGATTCACCACATAGATCAACCTCAAATACTATCTAAGCCAATGGTTTGGAGTGATACTGCCTATACATGTTTATTTTCCTTTCTTTTTAGTTGTTGTTCTGTTGAATATACAAAAAGTGTTATTTTCCGATCCGTTTACAAAAAAGAGAACACATTTTTAAATAAATAATATGTGAATGTTTACAGTAACGTTAATTTTTTCTGTTTTTTTTTTTCCTTCAACTAAGAAAATAAATGATGATTTGTGGGCATTTGGATTCTTTAAGATAAAATAAAGCACAATAATTTTACAGCTTCTTATGCTTTTGTCTTTGATCGGGGAACTCACTATTAAACTTTTTTTTTTATTTTTGGATGTCTAACAGAATACCATTTTGGGAATGAGCCATGTTCTGTACTACTCCCTGATAAGTGCAAATTTTAGTGTCGCCGTTACTCTTGGCTTGCTCATCAGAGGCATTTCATTCACACATTCACACACACACATTTATTTCACATTTATTTCATTTTGTAAAGCTGCTTTGTGACAATGACCATTGTTAAAAGCGCTATATAAATAAAATTGAATTGAATTGAATCACAAGTTGCACTATATAGAATGTAGGGTATTATTAAGAGATTGGGCTAAGACTGTAGCTTTTTAAAGTGAAGTGAAGTGAAAGTGACCATTTGTCATACATGAACACACCACAGCACACAGTATGAACAGCACAAAATTCTTCCTTTGCATTTAACCCTTTCACCAAGAGAAGCAGGGGGCAGCCAGGAACACGGCAGCCGGGGAGCAGTGCGTGGGGATGGTACCTTGCTCAGGGTACCTCAGCGGTGCCTAGCGGCCTTGAAGGATCAAACCCGGATTTTCTGGTCGCAAGGCGGATGCCTTAACCACTAGGCCACCCAACTGCCCCGAGCAAATTGCATTCAAATCTCACCCCCATTGCGAGCTTGTGAGGTGCAGGGTTTAAAAGGTCAAAAACGAAAGCTCAGAGAGTGGTGTTTGTAAATGTATAGTGTTTCACGAAGCTTGATTTCTCAGTTAAGACAGAAAGGCAAATGCCACTCTATTAGACAGTTTTCAACTTAAGTTATCTGGCTAACTGAGAAATCCTACTTTGTGACTTACAACCCTTATTAGATTAGATTAGATTAGATTAGATTGACTTTATTAATCCCACAGTGGGGAAATTCTTTTGAAACAGCAGCAGCAGTAGTGAGAAAGACAGTTTAACAGGATCCGTTGGATCAAAAGTAACAATATAAGAACGAAGAAAGATCAATATAAAACAATAAACAATTTCTCGCTGTATAAATATAAGTAAAGATATGGGTAAACAACAGCAAGTTAAGTGGATGAACAGGGAAGGGGATCATCAGAAGAACTGCACATGGTCAAAAATACTGCACAACAGCAGAACAAGCAATATACACAAACATGTGTATGTCACTGCAGTGATGTATTGTAAAGTCTTATAGCTGTGGGGAGAAATTATATAGAGACTTGAAAGGACTCTTGACAGGAGAGCAAATTAACACCTGGTTTAAAAAGTCAGAGGAAAAAAAGTTAATTAGATGCACAATATAGTTTCTTTTGAAGATGACATCACTACCCCACCCTCTCTAGAATAGGCCGCTAGCTGCTCAGCAAATAAGTTAGCTAACAAGATAACAGGCCACTCGGTTGTAACAGTAATACAAAACTAAGTTCAAACCTTTATTCAAAATTGTAAATGTACATAACTAAAATGGTACAGAGGCTTAGCAGTCTACAGCTGGGCAATTAGATGGGCAACCCTATTTTTCACAGCTACCATAGTATTTCTAGAGTGGTTTCTGACATTATACAATACAATGCTATCAATCCAAATTAGACTTAAAACAGCAGCTGTAGCCACCTGTAAGCCTGAATTCAGTTTGTACATCTTTATAGATTATGCATCATAATATAAGCTGCAGCCGCAAATGGTTTAGGAGTACTCTGATCACGAAAGAACAAAAATGTGGAAACATGGCCAGTGCAAGAGCAGCAATGCAATTGGTAATGTGTCCTTTTAACAATAATAGATCAATGATGCTTCAATGACAGCATCAGTCCTATTTAGTAAGGATTTTTCTCCTGTGAGAGTTCCCATACACTTATACACCCATAGCCCACTCCTCCAAAAACTTTGTGCTTCCTGTCCATGCAGAACATAAAACTGACACTCCCACATTCCAGGATGACTATCAGGTGCATAGGTCCAAATCTCTTGGATTTTGGGCCTGACCAGAAAATATCACTAGTGAGGTGCTGAAATAAGCGCACATTAACTAAAAATGTACATACAGTTAAGGGAAGAAGGGGCTAACACAGGCATCAACAAGAGACTGATATACTTCTTACCTGAAGTATGCATAAGAGGATGCATAACCAAGTAGGTAAGCTTTTTTGAAGCAAAAGGCTAACTATTCCCTAAATGTATCATAAACAAGTACTAACTCCTGAGTGGAAAGCTGGGAAATGAGCACCTGATATCAGTGCACTGTGTACTGGAAAATAATGGTGAGATCTCCATTCCTCCTCTAGAGAGGATGCACCTGGGAACGGCACAAAAGAGCACATACAGCACATTGTCCTCGCGATTCACCTCCACTAAAGCTGAGGCATAGAGAGCACACAGCATTAACCCTTTTGCAGTGTACATAGGGATTTCACTGCCCCCATGGCACCTAAAAATTACTATATAAAATGCTCCAAAGTAGCGTGGACTTAAGAGGTTGTGAACTGCCTTCAGCCATTCTTATTCATATGCACATACACACATCAAAAACAATCAGTGCATGCTTGTTTGATATTCAGATGAGGTGCTAATACAAGGGGCCTTGTTAAAACATCAAGGCAGTGGAAGGTAATGCAACAAAACCCATTTCAGTAAATGGGAAGGACATTTATACACAAGAGCAGGATGTGCATGTGCTGTGCAAAAAGCTTTTGAAAAGAGACAGGGGAACCAACAGAACTGTAGGGTTATTTATATATACATATATATATACACAACACTCTGCACAAATATTGGCACCACTAATGTGTTGTTACATCCCATTATCGGCCGCTAGAGGCCGCTATTTGTGTGTGTGTGTGTGTGGTCATTAGGTACTGAGCAGCCCAGGGGGCTGTACTACGAAGTGCGATTACTGGCTTATCACACTCAGTTCGAGAGTAACTTAGTCACGCGAGGCGTAACTTCATGACTAACCCGTACGACGAAAGGTGAACAGGTTTATCACAAGGTATGTTGCTATGGCAACACACGCTTTGGGTTAATCATGGTCCGACCAGAATATGTTCTTCATTCACTCGCACTTTAGCGTGAACCCAAGCCCCGCCCCTCCACACACCACTTCTCCGCAGCCAATGGCGTGTTTGAAAGATCCGCGGGACCTTGGTGCCTGAATTGTGATTGGCTCTTTCCGCAGGGTGAGCGTTTTAGAGAATATTGACTGTAATTTTCATTGAATTGTTTTATTTTTTATCTTTATTTTTATTGTAAAATATTCAATTTCAAAAGATAAAGTAAGGCTTGAACTGAATACAATTTCCCCCACACTTTCTCTCCACTTATTGGATCCACATATGGTGATGATTCAAGATTCAAGATTCTTTATTTGTCACATGCATAAATATACAAGTTACAACACGCAGTGAAATGAGTCTGAACATGGTTATTTGTATTTTGTTAGCCTCATCCTTAATCCCTATTGGTTATGGCTTTAATGTACTATCAAAGGACATCTCACATTTCTTTCCCGTGTCTGACAAGATTTCTGTCGTTTTTCTCACCCACGCAGGCTGCTGCTCCACCCTGGTGTAAATGATGTCCTTGTTTAACACTGTGGCACAGCTTTTATTCAGGATTGTCTTATAGGAACATGACCTTGATGTTACAATAATGTGCAATATCTCCAATGGCTCCACAATATGCAATGCCTTCTCACACTGTGCAGTAGACAGAACAAATCCAGTGCAGTTTGTATAATACTATTACTATGTTTGTTATTTAACTCTTGTCTTATTTTATTCCTGTCTATGAACACACTGAAACTTTGTCATGTCTTTGTTTATTATCTCCCGTTCTTATAAATGGAAAGTGAAATTTCTGTAATGCACACACATATTGATGGAAGACTGGTGGACGTATGACAATACCTTCTTTTCATGCTTGAGCTTCTCAATTTCAAGATTTAGTTTTTTATTTCAACTGTTTTATCACAGTTGAGCTCAAGCATGCGCTTGAACAGGCTGTGCACATCGTTTGCTGAAGGCTACATAGACAACAATGGAGAATTAGTAGTGTTTCATCACCCACATCCTACTGAAAATCAAAGCAGTACATTTGTCACATCAGCATTATTCACACCATGCAAACACTCACCTGTACCTCAGGGTCACAGGAGATGTTGGACGCAGGTGGAGCAGCTCAATATTCTCTTCCTCTATTGAACACAACACATGAAATGGAACATCATGACTGCACAAATGTACACAGTGTACAGTGATTGTGATATTTCCCTGCACATAAATGGTGGACATTCCTGCCACCTGGGTCTGACTGGACGCCTCCCTCTAACCGCCATAATGGGCCTCCATCTATTGCTGGTCAGTGCAGGCCTAGACACGCTACATCCATCATAATGAGTAGAAATATGAATGCATCAATTATTAATACATGAGCCTAACACTTGAAATGATGTTTCTATATCACATCTTTCTTTGCAGCCAAGAACGCTTCCCACTGCTATTGCATCTGGAATAACCTCCCAGTAACTGCACTTTAGGGGGTCCCATATCCGACATGTGACACACCTATACAAATCTATATTTATTTAAAGTGTTTTATTCATTATCAGACAACATTTACATAATAAATGAATAAAACTCAACTGAGAATCTAAGACAATGCACATGTATTTACGCATTTACTCAGTCAGCAATACGTTTCCAACAAACCTGCGAGTCTTTGTTGGCTGCTGTAGTGTTGGACTTGCACTGCAGCACTGATTTGTGCCCTTCAGAGTCTTGCACGATGATCATCCATTCTTCCTCCGTGAAATACTGTGAGCGCCCCGTGATTTGAAACGGTGACCTGCGCTGTTGAACGCACCCCGAGCACAGATTGTTCACGCTGATTTAACTAATCTACGTCTTATTGCGTTGTGTGCTATCAGGGTTTCCTCCCTTCCTCCCTGTGTGCTATCAGAGAAGGTCCTCCAGGGAATCCAGGACTAGCGTATGACTGAAGAGGGTCGTGGAGTGATGGTCCTCCAAAGAAAGCGACACATCGACTTTTGTGTTTGATTTTGTGAGCCTAAACTTTCATTTCTAAATAAAGAAGTCCAGTCTGGAAAAGCATGCTGCCTACTGCTGTGTTCTTCCCCTCAGCCCCCATGAAATGTGAATAAAGATATCAAATAAATTACTTTCATATACACTTAAACTCAATTTAAAAATCCATCAAGATAATTATTTTTTAGCACAATAAATGCACCTGAAGGATGTCTGTAAGTTATACTTTATCATTTATAAATGTTTAAACAGATCAGAGTGTCTTGGAAGTTTCAATTAGTAATCCATGATGTCTGGAGCTTCTGGGGTATAAATATAATGTGACACAGAGGTCCATTTCTCTAAGCCACTCTTCAAATTGAGACAGACAAGAGAACATGTCATTCAAGTAAGGCACATGTGTGTTGATCTTCAGGTAAGGAAATGGCTTTAAGAAATAGCTACTCACTTAAATGTGCCCATATCCACAGTCAGAGCAGTAATTAAAAAGTTTAAAGCTCACTGTTGGAGAACTACAAACAGTAACTCAAACTTGCGTGCTTTGATCAGAGCTTTTTTTGAGCTTTTTAGCAACCAACATTCCTGATGGGTCTGGCATAAAACAAAGGATGAGTATGTGATAAGTACCTTCTGCCCACTGTTAATGTAGATGATCTGTGATGCTCTGGGTCCGTTTGTCTTCCAGTATCCCTAGGAACCTTGTTAGAGCGCATGGCATCATGAACTCCTACAAATAATAATAATAATAATAATAATAATAATAATAATAACAATAATAATAATAATAATAATAATAATAATAATAATAATAATAATTTTTATTTATATAGCTCCTTTCCAGAGCTCAAGTTCGCTTTACAGTAGGTATGGTGGAAAAAAGAAAAGATTAAATAAACAGATAAGTAACAAATATGCAGAAAATACCAGGGCATTAAAAATAAAATTCTGGTGGGTCATCAACTGAAAATGGGTCATCTTTGGGTCTTTCCATCATTGGTGATAATGATCCAAAACATGTGACCAAATCAACCCAGAAATGGTTCATCAGACACAAAAATCAACTTTCTTCCATGGCCATCTCAGTCCGCAGGCCTAAATCACAAAGAAAACTTGTGGGGTGAGGTGAAGAGGAAAGTGTATAAGAGAGGACCCAGGACTCTGGACGATCTAGCGTTCACCTTGTGAAATCTTACAGGAGAAGTGCTTTCCTAATGGCAAAAATAACTCCTACAGCTTGCATAGAAAGCACCACTATACGTTAGTTGGGAACTTAGTCAATCTATCATTCAAATAATTGACTAATCAAACACTTTTACCTGCAGCAGTTCACTCTGGCTTTTTGCCCTCAGGGGTTGCTAGGTTACGGGAACGCAGGTGAGACTGACGCCGCTCCGTCTGTCGTTTTTGTTTAGCATTTTAAAAAGTTTTATTATTTAATGTAAATATTCATCACATCCGTTCATAGCATTATACAGTCTATATATTTTAATATTATTCTCGCTATTTTTACTTGTGGCAAAACACCATCACTTCGCTACTATGGCAAGAACAAAGCAGCAACGGCCACGAAGGCTGCTCGCAAGAGCACTTCGGCCACCGGTCCCGTGAAGAAACCTCACCGTTACAGGCCCGGCATCGTGGCCCTGGGAGAGATCCCCCGGTACCAAAAATCCTGCTGATCCGCAAGCTGCCCTTCCAGCGCCTGGTGCATGAGATCGCTTAGGATTTCAACACCGACCTCCGTCGTCATGGCCCTGCAGCTAGCGAGGCTTACTTGGTGGAAATTACTTTTCAAGGGTTATAATTACTGCACATTTCTGAAATCATACTAAAGTGAGGTCTAGACTTTCATATTGGTGAAATAACGATGAAACAATGAAACAACTGATCACGTATCTTCCTTATAATATTTGGAAGATGTGATGTTCACCACTTTGAAAAAGTCCCTGTGCTGTTTGCAACAACCCCACAAATGTGGCATTGCTGAAAAAGCCCAGGACGTCCTCTTGACAGTGCAGTAAGAATCAAATAGATAGAAAAATTATGCTCGACATAGAGGTCTTTAACTCGTATCCACTAGTGGAGAAAAATGTATTGCAGGGTGTCAGAATGATGCGGTTGTTTTTAAAATGCAGTGAAGTTGTTCCCATCATAATCAAATTCTTTCATGTCTTACTGGCATTGTCAGTTCATTGTTCATGTCAAAAATTGGTTACATCTAAAACACCCACCACGTTTTTTGCAAGTTGTAAGGGATGGTTTCTGTCATCAATTATAATTGTAATGGACACCAGTAAGTCCATAAAAACGTGAATGGGAACTGTGCAATATGGTTGTAGAATCAGTGGCCATCTAGGTTAGTCTAAACCTCCAATCTATAAAGAGATACCAAACTCAAGTCCAAACAACCAGGCACTGCAGAGTTTATAGCATTTACAGCATTTAGCAGACACGTAAAAATGACTTCCATTCCCTAACTACAGGGGAGAGCCTCCTTGGGGCAACCTGGTGTTAAGGGTCTTGTTCAAGTAGTAGTGTTATGCTCAAGGTAGGATTCGAACCCATGACCTCTTGGTCCAGAGGCGAGTATCCTACTCACTTGCCACTTAGACCACCAACACCCTAAATTGAAGCACTGGAGTAATTTCTTTGAACACACGGAAGAACAGAATATTAACACTCACAATACATCTTTAAAAACATTTTACTCCAGAAAAGGAAAAAAAAACAAAAATGTAAACAGTATAAATTTGCCAATCATGCATATAAATTGAATACATGGGGAAAGGGTCTTGTTTCTAGCATGTTTCAAAATGTGTCCGACTAAAAGAAACTTATGCGATCAATAAAACAAATAAAAGCTAAAGCTTTTTCCTTTCTTGTTTATTGGGTAAAAACAGTCTAAGAAAATTAAATAGCATAACAGTTTCTAATTTCCGATATCACAAAGCAAAATGTGCCAAATGTGAATGTTGTCCAAAAAAATGGATTTAAAACTACATATAAAAAGTGATAAAAGAAACAAAGAATCAATAACATTGATCATAGTCCAAAAAGGCTGAGCCTAGCTATACGTCAAGTTAAAACACAGGACATGAGTTTGTGGACCAAAACAATCAAATAAAAAAAACAAAAACATGATGCTGTCTATCGTAACCACTGTATGCCAGAGGCCACAGACTGAAACGTTCCTAATTGATGATAAAGAAACATGGTCCAGGATTTTAGCTACCTCTCTGCACACTGGCAGATCTTTCCATCTTCAGCAGAACTGCAAGGAAGAAACGGTACAGAAACCATTAGCAAATTCACATGATTCAGAGAGCAAAGGTGAATGTGATATGGCTTGGAAAAACTAAAATAGAAAAGAGGCAAATCTTACCTTCCATCTATTGCCACATTCATTGCAGAAGACAAATGTGGTCATCGGCTCATCAGCACTTCGAGTTTGAACCTGAACACAATCAAGTAAAAGTCAAAGT
>JBBPDE010000011.1:14178262-14192070 GCA_037974605.1 Nannopetersius ansorgii | reverse complement strand
AGTATGAATATATGAGGTATGAATACAGTATGGATATATGAACATCATATACAACTATAAACAGGAATTACAAGTGGGTGAACAATTTTACAGATATCATCCCCACACGCTGCTCCCAGGAGAAAGAATTTTACCCTGTGTGTGTGTGCTGTTGACAGGGGCATCGGAAGCATTTTTAGGGAGGGGGGGGGGGGCCTTTAACGTCTTGTTGAGGGGAACTTTGTAATAATTAGAGATAAGCACCAAGTTTTTAATTATCAGAGACAAGCATTGACTGACCCAACAGAAAACATATAAGGGAGCCCCCAAGTGTTCAGATTTAGTAATGCAGCCATTTCTTTAATTTTCCTTGACAGGGAATTAAAAATGAAGCCACAGAAACCCACTAAATATTTTTCCATTAGATTAACATACTTTCTCATTCAATTCATATATTTAATTAAGGGAGTCTTATTGTTATATATTGCCGTATGGTGTTGTTCCATTCTGTTTCCTTTACGTATGAATGTGTGTCTGCATCCTCCTTACCTGCATGACAAATGAATTTTATGTTTAAAATCAATAATACACTTTATTGCACACTTTTATTTTTTTAACCATTATAGCTGTGAAATTGTGAAAAAGTTTTGACTAAAAGAAAATTTTAATTTTGTCTACTAGGTACTTATACTATATTGACTGGGTTAAATGCATTACTAAAAAAAAGAGATTAAAATACAACTTTAATGACTAAAACTGGTCTAAAATGTCATCGATTTTTGTGAACAAAAACTAGATGAAAACTGTATTGGATAATTCTGCCTAAGATAAGACTAAAATGCTCAGACTTTTAGTCGACTGAAACTTCACTAGACTAAAAAGAGACCGGACAGGACTAAGACTAATAAAAACTAAAATGACAGCTTGAAGACTAGACTAAAACTAAAATTAAGGCAGTTAGCCAAAAACAACACTACTCTCGAGACCTCTAATGAGGCAGTCAAATAATGTAGAAATTAAAATAGAAATGTTAAGATTATAGAGTGTTTGCATGTGTGTGAGCTCTGTTTCATCCCATCAGAAACTGAATCAGGAGAGAAGCTTCTGGAATTCAGCACATATATAGTGTATTCTGCTATATAAACACTATTGCACTTGCAACACATATGGAGGCATTTCTTATTTTTTATAAACACCTCACACTGCAGTAGTTCATAAAATAACTATTTTCTGCATTTTCTGCATTTTACACGCACAATGCCACGGATTGTACAAACAGTGAACATAAAAAAGGGAAAGTGGTCTCTTATTTTTTCTATGGCTGTATATATTTACTCACATACATACATATATATGTATATATATATATGACTATGTTTCATATTAGTGCAAGTTGCAACATAAATAAATAATAATGGCCCCATGTATATATTTGTATTTATCTCTATGTTTACCCACTTTCTCTTTAGTCCCTGTGCCTGTGTAATGCATCTGTCAAAAAAGGCAGCACAGGAGTTTATTTCCTGACCACCAACTCATGAAACTCCAACCCTCATCTGTGGCCCATTGTTTCCTTTCTTCACTGACACAGGACTGGTCCAGTCACATCTTTAAACACCTCCCCCTTTTGGCTCTGTGCCAGTAGATGAGATGGAGAGAGAAAAAACATAAGGGGGTGAGGGGCACAGAAAAACTGGGTGAGAAATGCGATTTTACATTTACATTCATGGCATTTATCAGACACTTTTATCCAAAGTGACTTTCATTCTCTAACTACAGGGGGCAGTCTCTCCCTGGAGCAACTTGGGGTTAAGGGTCTTGCTCAGGGACCCAGCGGTGGTGCTGAAGGTAGGATTCAAACCTATGACTTCTTGGTCTGGAGGCAAGTATCCTACCCACTGAGTTACCTCCACAGGCATTACCAGCCTTGGTAAATTTGTGCCATAAAAGACAGTTAGGTTGCTGGTAAAACAAGCAAATAATATCATCAGTGTTACCGCTAGGAGAACGGCTATTTAGAACACATGGTGTACACTGGCTAAAACAATAGACATCTAAGTTAGTTATTTTATGTCCTCTATACTGAACTAAATTGTCTTACTGAAAATGAGCACATCATTTTTAACCACCATTCTTCAATATTAACAGCTTTAACATTAAGCTGCACAGTTTTTGACTGGGTCATTTATTAAATACTATTTTGTTGAATACTACTTTACACATTCATGGGAGCCCAGAGATGGGTTGTGTGTACTTGTATATGGTGGGCCATTCTACCCCAAAATGCTAGGACCATTTTTTGTCCCAGTCCGTCTCTGACCGTGACCTCACTGTGTGCATGCCAGCCCTTAAAAGCACCTGCGGCTTTAATCTCCACCCCATGCTGACAGTAATCTAAAGTGGAAATCTTACTCAGGAAGAGCAAAACAACACAAAACAACTCAAACACATCTTGCCTTATCCATTAGAGATATTTGAGGATGATGGCTTAGCACTAAGCTTGTCTCAATTTTAAGGCCTTGTTCCATTCCAAGGCATTTTACTAGCATGTAAGAGACAAGGACACTTCAGCCACTCTGCCAAATCCCATCTTTAAGTTCAATGGATGGTCAATCAATTGGATGGTCATGAGTAACATTAGGCTTCCTGTAATGCAGTGAGCTTTAAATGCTCAACTATGAGCCTCCACCAGCAACAATATTCTCGCTGCTCCCTCAGTTGCTGTCAGTCTCCCACTGCGAGGCACATGTTTTATCTGCTGAGACTTCCCTCTCCCTTATTGTCAGCTGTGCCATAAACCCTTGCTACCTCTCCTCACTCTAATCCCTATTAGCACACTGGTCAAATCAGATTACATCTCTGCAAGAAATAAGAAACACCCCGGCCATCTGCCTGCTGTCGCACGCACTGGACAAGAGAGACTGTATTTTTCACTGGGTCGGAAAGAAAATAAAAGCTTAAATATACCAAAATGTGGATCTATGGACAGGGCCTCTGGAAGACAGAGATGCAGGAAGATAGTTTGGGGCTAAGAATTGGCTTGGTGAGATGTACGCTGATGTGAGTGAATTAGTTACATTACTGTACTTTTACTTCTGATTTCAAGACTTTCATTTGGAAATTGTGGGAATCAAAAGGACTCAGTCTTGGCAAAGAAGAGAGAAAAATTAACATATTTTTAAAATAATGTTTTATTAGAGGTATGACCAGGCTTGACTGCTGGAATGTATCTTTGCATATACCGTCAAACAGAAACTTTCCCACTTTCTCCGTATATGAGCTCATCTGAAGTGCTGATTAACCGTGAGCAAAGATTACGCAAATTAACTGTGATGCAGAGCATCCGAAAATAACCACGCAAGTGTCGTCGATAAGCTTTTCAGTGGCTGGGCTCCTGGCTCTCCGATTCCATGCTAGGATCACCTTACTGAAAATGTAAAGTAAGGTAAGATACATTGTTTACATTTTTGTGCTTTGGTCAAAATAAACGATGGTAAATCCATGTGAATTACAGTAGACGTAATCATTTTGCCACATGGACACATATATGTTTAGCACAGGATACAATAATCGGACTGTTTTTTGAATAGCTTGTGTGATAAATCATTATTTCGATGACAACGTCTTTCACATTTCTGTGTTGCACTTAAAAACATCACACTCATTATCCTGACAGTATAGTGCGTAGCAATGAGCTAATTAAATGTGTTTTTCTCCACAACATATGCAATTACAGCTGACAAATAAGTAATTCTTTATTTTTCTTATAATTGCTATCAGCTTTAGTATGTTCAGGTCTGTTCAGCTTTCTCCACCAGCAATTACCTTTCTGGTAGAATAGCATATAGTGATTATGTTTATCACAGTTCTCTTCATCATGACCATTTAGCATGTAGAACGAAGCCTATTTAGGGAAATAAACAAGTATAGTTCTCTTTCGTAATTATTTTTCTATTTTTATAGCGGACCAAATTTACCATGAGTGCCCCTTCCTACAATGACACACTACGCCCAGGTGTGTTCTCAGGAAGTGCGGCCATGCCAGCCTCCAGACCACCAGCCTCTTCCAGAAACCTCAATGCCTCAAAGAGAGTTTGTTTCTACAAGAGCGGCGACCCCCAGTTCTCTGGGCATCGGACTGTTATCAACAGTCGCACCTTTAAGACTTTCGATGCCCTGCTGGATGCCCTTTCCAAGAAAGTGCCTCTGCCATTTGGCGTACGCACCATCACAACACCCAAAGGTACCCACGCCATCCAAAGCTTAGACGACCTGCAGGATGGGGCCTCATACGTGTGCTCAGACCAAAGGAGGGTCAAACCTCTCAACCTAGATGAAGTCAACCGTAGACAGGTGCCCTGGAACACAACCAGACCTACTAGCTCAGGACGACAAGGACGCAGAGGCTTGATTCGGCAACTAATGAAGAAGAATGAAGTGGGACGGACAGGAAAAGTGGTGGAGAGCATGGTGACAGTGTGGACACCAAAGAGACTAGTGGTTTTTAAAAACAGGGATCCCAACACTAAGCACACGGTTGTTTTGCACAGGAAGACTGCTCCGACTTTTGTGGCTCTTTTGGAATACCTTTCCCGAGTGTTACAGTTCCCAGTTGTAAAGTTATACACACCTGATGGCAGAAGAGTAAGTATTACTTACCTTAAGCTCATGTAGGTTCAACATGTGTTCTTTACATAAACATGTCACAGCGCAGCACAATAAACTACTCGCCCTGGGTTTATACTCAGGGCATGCGGATGTTTCTGCAGACACACACTTAAAACGATGAGACAGCACTATGAAGAGTCACTAGTGTTACATTCCAGAAATTCATTTGCCAGAGATTTAACTACGGCTCTGTAAATCTCATCCACCAGCTTTGTAGAGGCATTATAATCTCCCTTTCCCATCTGATTCTCATGCAGGTGTTTAGACAGTATTCATGCAACTGCACTGAAACGGGCACCTTTAAGTACTAGTGCTTCATACTCATGTCTGAGAACTTCTACAAACTTGAATTATGTTTAAAATAATTTCTCTGACAGCTACATATAATTAGGAAGAAAAAGAGTTTGACATTGAATTTTGTAGGTTGAAGGCCTTCCTGCCCTGATCCTCTGCTCTGGAATAGTGGTTGCAGCTGGTAATGAGTCCTTCAGACTGGGCAACTACAATCTCCAGGGATCCTCTCAGCCCACAGAGTCAGCCATATCTGAATCTATAGGGCCAGCGGAGACACCGCCATTGCAACGTAAGCTTTTGGCTAATTGTTCATTAATATATGACCCGTTTTGAAATGATCAGTTGTATGAAATGAATTTGCTAAATCATGTCATTTACTCCACTCTTTTCTTTTTCTCTCTACGAACTGCCCTTTTCAACGATGCCTTCAAATCTGAAAACTGCCAGAAGAAGGTAATAAATCACCCATCAGTAGATCAAGATCAAGGAATTTTTCCTTATCCTCAGAAAGGTACTTTGTAAGTCAGATCAATAAGTCACTGAATGGAAGCCCATCAGAAGACAATGGACGGAGGACAGGATCGATGGACAGAGAGGCCAACCAACCACTGGAGATGGAAACGAGTAACTATTTTGCTGATATTGAGGACAAAGATAACTTCATCATGCCTTCAGAAGATGACATTGAGAAATCTTTCCGTGTGAATCAGGACGGCAGCATGACAGTGGAGATGAAAGTCCGTCTCACTATAAAACAAGAGGAGATGATTCACTGGACCACCACACTAAGTCGGACCTGTGCTAACAGCCAGCAGAGAGCGGTGTGCTCACAACCATGCTCCTCAGATAATAACTACCCTGTAAGGGACTTAAAGAGAGACTGTTGTCAGTCTAAATATGATACACCCTCTGCGAAATCAGTGAAATTGAACAAGGAAGGAGAGGATCACTGTGGAAGCACTAGCTCTGAAGCCTTGGAAAAACCAAAGCCAGCCTTCAGAAGGCTGCCCACTCCAGGACCCAGACATGTCAGGAGAAAAGAGGCTTCAGTGGAAAATATAAAAAGTATATCCCAAAATGAGGTGCAGGAGAGCACAGTAGGTGCGTACTCATATATGGAACGTACAGCAGATGGAGAGCTAACAGAGGGGTACTGTGTGGTCAGCCGGAGTAGCTCTAGCAGTACAAGACCTGTACCAAAACCCAGAAAGAGCAGTTTAGGAGAAGCCAAACCTAAAAAGACTCACTCTTCCTTCAAATCTTCAAGGGTGGCAGAAGTCCTTCAACTACAAAACAGTGGGACAGAGATTACAGAAACTGTAATGCATGTATATGATTCACAGGGTACATATGAAAACTATTTTTCAAACACTCAAGTTATTGACGATAAAAGGTTTGAATTTAGGACAAAGACTAAAGAACCCTGGAAACCAGATTCAACGGACTCCGGGCCTCGCTCTTCAAGCAATGATTGTGACGTTGACTTAACCAGACAGTCAACAAGCTCTGGCTCTCAGAATGCTACGAAAACTAAACTGTTGTCCTTGTCATCTGGCCATTCAAGCCCTACACAGCAGACAGGCAACAATCTGTCCTGCGGCACAAGCAACAGAAAACAAGCTAGACCCGAACCCTCTTGCCAGGTACTAGAGGACCTAGAGGCATGCGCTAAAGAGAACTCTGATGATAAAAATATTCATAGTAAGAAGACAATAAAAACCCCCAAATCGCAGAGATCAAAGGAAGGTACCTCTTCTGGTACAACAGTGTCCGACAGAAGGCAAAAGGGGCGGGTCTCTGGTTCCTTAAAAGACTTAAGGAACAGTATATCTCCAGAGACACAGAGCCATACGGGATCAGAAAAAAAAACAATTAGCTCAGTAGAAAGTGACACACATGGGCGGAAACCTAAAAAGAAAAAGAAAGACAAGCGGGATGGTTTCCAAAAAAGCCAATCATCAATTGTCAATTATGGTGATCAAAAGGAATCATCTGAGATACACCTTAATCTAGACAATGCAACTACTGCAAAATCACATAAGAAGATAAACACACATGATGGTGACTCATTCAGGGACTCGTGTCAAAATGTGAACATAGGTCAAACTGACACACTAAGAGCACCAATTAAGAAAATACTATTAGATGTTGTGCCACCAGCAAATTTGAAGATGCTGGCGAAGCAAAGGTCCATGAATGAGTGTAAAATCAAACCTCCTAAAGAAAGCAGGGAGCTGAGTGAAAGCGTTTCCATGCCAGTGCTTCACACACCTCCCTCCAATGTGCATCAATATGTGGAAAGCTGGCTGAAAAAAATTCAGCCTGAATCTGTTCCCTACATCAATGAAATGGACACTCATGAAACAGAAGCTAGAGCCGAGTTCTGGATCGGAAGTGGCTCTATAGATAGCTCTGAGATAAGAAGCAAACCAGAAGAAGATGCCATAGAGAAGGAACATACTTCTATTGAAGATACTACCACTGAGAGTCCAGTATCTCATCCACCCGTGCAGATCAGATGTGATGGTCTGGAATTAAGTGTGGAGACACAGAGGATAAGAGGCTTCTGTAAATCAATGCCCAGTGTGCGCATACACCCTGCTGAGCATGAGAATTGCATGAGACTGAATAAGTCTTCCGAAGCCTTGGCTCCCATACAGCCTCAGGCAGAGGAGGAGGCATCGCAGAGTACAAATGTGACCACTAGCTCAGGGGTGAAGCCAGTTTTGCAACAGCTGTGTTTATCTATTCAGTCCATCAGAAGAACTTCTAGCCATCCTGAGTTGACATCCTTGGAGAAGAAGTCCAGTAGCCTCCCAGACTTTTCATCTCAGGTTGCCTCTGTTTTTGGGTCTCCGTCTAAAGCTCTACTGTCCTTCTTATCAGTGATGACTCTGAGAGATGGTATCTCCAATACTAGCATTGAAGACCCTGTCGGTAACTCAGACAGCTATTCTGAGGCCCTGCAGGTAATGCAGTCCTTAGAAAAAATAGCCAGCATAGAGGACGAAGAGGAGCTTAAGGCCAGTCTGACAAGTCTCCAAAGCTCGACCTCTTCTCAGTTAAAAAAGAGTTGGAAAGATTTCCAAGAGAGAAATGACATAGAGGAAGATCCACCACTGTCACCAAGGCAGTCAGAGCAAGAGTTTGCTTTAGAGGTGAACTCAGAAGGAGAGGAGCAGGATAAAGAGCATTGTTTAAGTATAAAAGAGTTAATGGATGAACTTAACATGTCTGAGGATCTTCGCAGAGAGATTTCTTCTCTCGTTGATGGAGAGCTGACACATTCCAATCAAGAAAGGCCAACAAGAATAGATTCTGGTCACAGTAGCAAAACAACTGATATTGCTTCTGAGAATGAGAATATCATCATGAAAGATGATTTCTTAGAGGACGAAGGGGGCTATTCAAAGGAGAGAGAAATACAAGATGACAACAGAATGGAACCATGTCCACTGGAACCCGCACCTCAAAGTAAAGACCTAATTGTTGAAAAAACAGACACTGTAGAAAATGTCCAAACTACAGAGGATGAGACAAGCCAAACTGATCTAGTTAAGCATGTGCGAGACATGGGAGACACTGCCCAAGCAATTCAGGAAACAAACACAGGTAGTGTGACGTGCCAAGAAGGTGAATTTGAGGAAGTAGATCACAGCCAAAACAAAGAGAGGGACGAAGAGCAAGAGAGACTAGTCTGTACTCAGTTTAAATCTGAACGCGGAGAAGCTGAAGTCCATCCTCACACAACAGAATTAAACACGACAGACTTTTCAGACCAAGATTCTAAGTTGAATGATTACCAAGACAGAGAGACTGAAAATGGAGATAATGTAAACGTTGACTTGAACGAACACAACAAAAAAGCGGAGGAGGAAACTGGGGCACATCTGCAAGATAAACACAATATGTTTGATGATAAGGAGCAATATGAACTGGATGAAACCCAAGAAGCAGAACACCAGAACAATGTGGTTATCCTAAAGGAGGACATTGGTGAGGATGCTAAATCTCAGTACCAACACCAGCCAGAAGCAGCAAACAGTGAAGATGAGTCCCAAAACAGCCATGACAGACAAGAAAAGCTGGCACTAGAATCACATGACCATGATATTTCTATTAGGGAAGAAACAGACAATACAAAAGAGCTTGACGATGCTATGCCAGACACAATGGAAAGTTTTGCAGATGTTGCCAATCCAGATGCTAATGACAATGGCCCAATGGAAGAGCAAGATGATAAAGAGAGTGAAGATGCATTAAAGAGTGAGGTCCCAGATGAAGAATTACACCATTTGTCAATGTCACTTCAAGAGGACGCACAGTCTGACAGAAATAAGACAGGGTCCTCTCAAAAATCAGAAAGTGTACATGAGCACCATCATCATTCTGAGGAAGAGACAGATGAAGAAAAACCAGAAGAGCATGAGGACAAACTGAGCAACACTTCTGACTCAGGCAAGGACTTTGACTCAGAACCAGAAACAAAATATCCTACAGTGTCAGATGAAGATGATACAAATTCTTACCAAAAGAAATCAGAATCTTGTAACTCCCAAGAATCTAAAAGTGAACATGAGCATCAAATACTAAAGGCAAAGCGTGTTAGTAAGAAGCAGATGGGCTTTCCTGGGAAGAAAGACAAAGAGGGAGAAGAGCACGAGGACAAACGGAGCACTGTCACTGATTCTGAAAGCGACATTGATGCAGAATCAGACTATCCTGAAATGTCAGATCACAGTTGTGAACTCTCTGATCAAGACAACAGACAGCCATGTGAATCCCAAGAATCAGCACTTAAACATGACTCAGACTCACTCGAGGAGGAGAATGTTACTGAAGAGAAAGAAGGAGAAGATGAGTATGAGGACAAGCAGAGTAATGTTTTAGATTCTGATGAGGACACTGATGCAGAGCTAAAGTATCCTGCTGTGTCAGATAAAGATGGGGAACACTCTGATCAAGACAATTCACTGTCTTGTAAATCACAGGAGTCAAAAGTTGAACATGAGCACCAGACACCAGAGATCGAAAGCTTTGCTGAGGAGAAAGAAGGAGAAGAAGATGAAAATGAGGACAAACAGAGCAATGCTTTAGATACCGATGCAGAACCAGACTATCCTGCTGTGTCAGATAAAGGTTGTGACAACACTGATCAAGACAATACACAGTATTGTAAAACCCAGGAATCAGAGGCTGGACATGAGCTCCAGACGCTAGATCAGGAGAGTATTACTGAGGGAAAAGACGAAGAATCAGAAGAGCATGAAGACAAGCAGAGCAGTGCTCTAGATTCTGAAATGGACTTTGATACAGAACCAGAACCGAACTATAAAGATAGTGAGCACTCTGACGAGAACAAGTCAGAGTCTTGCAAATCCCAGGAATCTGAAGGTGAACATGAGTTCCAGGTGTTAGAGGAAGGAAGTATTATTGAAAAGCACTTCAGTTCTCCTGAGGAAAAAGACGAAGAAGCAGAAGAGCATGTGGACAAACAGAGCACTGACACAGATTCTGAAAGGGACTTCGATGCAAAGCCAAACTATCCTCCTGTGTTAGATAAAGATGATGAACACTCTGACAAAAACAAGACACGGTCTTGTAGATTCCAGGAATCAGAAACTGAACATGAGCTCCAGACCCTTGAGGACAAAAGTGTTACTGAGAAGAAAGTAGAACTAGATGAGTATGAGAACAAACAGAGCAATGCTTTAGACTTTGACAAGGATTTTAATGCAGAACCACACATTCCTGCAGTGTCAGATCAAGACAATGAATTCTGTGACCAATATGACATACAGTCTTGTACATGTCAGTCTGAAGCTGAATATGAACCCCAGACAAAACAGCAGGAGAATATCAATGAGAAACAGATTAGTTCTGCAAAAGAGACACCACACCCTGACACCAAACACACTAAGTGGAGAGAGTCATGCAATAGTCAGGATACAGAACCACATACAGCACAGTCAGACACTGAAGGCATGGGGGAGGATGATCAGGGCTGTCTTTGTGTGCATCCTATAGAGATCTCCCAGGAGCTGCTGGACTTTGTTAATTTAGCTCTGTTATCCTCTGCTCTTACTTTCACATATGACTCAAATGGCTATCTGAGAATAGAGCCAGATCAATGCAAAATCAGAGAAATGCCTTTAGCTGGAAGCAGTGTAGACACTCAGTATGTCCAGAGATGTCTTCCCAGCCCCAACACGTCTGACCTTTCTGATTATCGGCCTGAAACATCAGCCAGTAGTGGAGGCCTGTCGCAGGGTTCCACAGATCTTTTTACAGAGACCGGAGAGGAGGAGTTAGACAGGCTGACCATTTGCCAAGGCAGTGTGAAGCAAAGCTTCAAAAACCTCAAGAGGCATGATGAGGTACTGGAAAATGGTTCAGTGCAAACAAAAGCAGGCACAAAACATATAGCTAGCCCTAGTTTAAAAAGTGTCAACAGCTGTGCCTCTCTTCATGAATCTATGGTTAAAGGTACACAGGAGCCAGCTTATAGTGACACCTCAAGCTCATCTGAGCTCGTACAACGTATTGTTTTTCATTCGGATGTAGAACGCAGTGAAGGAATTTTGATAGATAAGGGCAGGTGGCTCCTAAAAGAAAACCATCTCATTCGTAGATCTCCTCCTGTTCCTGTTGGAATGTATGACAATGTGGACACCACATCAGCCGACACACCTCCAGACAACACAAGCGAGGATGCCCCCTTTCCACCTTGTGTGAGCCAGCATTCCCCACTAGCTGCCATATCCTCTTCCGAGTTGGAGGAGATGGCAAAGCCCCTGACACCCAAGTGTACATACTTCAACATGCCTCACAGTAGTGGCTCTGACCCCTTTCAGGATAACCAGAGCATTAATAGTCGCAAAAGTGGAAGCGACATTAGGAAAAGCAGGGAACTCAAAGTGTGTCCTATGGGTGAGCCCTCAAAAACATGGGCAAGGAAAAATGGAAGTCTCCCCTCATTTGCATCTGTTGAATTCAAACTACCTGATGGGAAAGTCCACCCAGAGGGAGGACTGGGGTCTGGTGCTGTGGAGAAGACTGTAAGGTCCCAGAGTACAAGCAGCCGGGCAGCTCAAGAGGACGAGTCAGTAGAAGGTCTGAACCTCAGATGTGGACGGCACTGCCCGATACTGTGAAATATTAAAGGAAAGGCAGACTAATGCATTAGCTCCTCTTATACCTTTAGGAGCCAAAATAAGAGTTCCAAACTCTTTAAAATTGCTTAATATTAGTCATTACGCTTCGTAGTGTCATAAAATGTACTTTTCCCACTTTTGTGCCTGCTACAAAACATTCCCATGATGTTGGTAACCATTCAAAACTTCCAAAAACATGTTGAGCCATGCTGGGTTTGAGCTACGCTACGATGGTTATAATGATCTTGGTTTAGTCAAGTATGAACTTCATTGCACTGTGATCGAATTTGTTTGAAGATATAAACATTCCTATGTGATGTTTGTTTATTTGTCTATTATTATAATCATAATTTTGCCCAATGCTCACCAACCCTCCTCCTGGACATCTACCCTCTAGCTGTGTGTGACTCCAACCTGCACCTGATGTACTGAGCATGTACACTCCACCCAATCAGGGACTTCTGAGGAAATTCATTAGCCAGAGCAGGTTTTGCAGATTGTGTCTAGACCTTTCAGGAAGGTAGACCTCCAGGGCCAGGGTTGATGATTTAACACCTCTCTCATCACCAGAAAAAAAGATTTCCAGATTTCATGAAAAAAGATCACCCAGTCATTATTATGAAGTGAATGTTGCACAGGGACCAGACGTGAATGCTCACTAAGAGGTAGTGGGCCAGGAAATGCCTTTATTTTCTACAGTGTATGATTATTATCATATGTACAAAGTACAGTGCACAGAGCAGAATGAAATGCTTACTTGAATACCCTCTCTGCAGAGAGAACATAAAGATATAAGTGACAGAAAAGACATAAAAGACATAGCAGTGCAGCAACAATAACTAATCACAGGCACTGTTTTCGCTGCAAGTTGCATGAATGTAAAGTCTCAGTGCAGTGTATAGTGTTGTGTGCTACAGTATTTCACATAGATTTATTGTACAGAGAGAGAAAATCACAGTTACTGTGTGTCGAATAGACTGATAGCACAGGGATCAGGTAACTCTAATACTGTAACAAGCAACATGAACAGCTTTCAAATAGTAATCTTTGACACATAAAATACTATTTACTTTATGCTGGGCAATAATGTAACGAACCCATTTTATTTACCCATTTAAATATATTTCTTTCTATACCAGCCTCAAACATTATGCTGCATTTTGCTTTTGTACATAAGGCATTTTACATATACACTGCAAAATGTCCTGTTCTAACTAAGACTTGCAATCATTTTTCTAGTCTAAAAGTCTTTTTGGTCTTGTTTTGAGAATAATACATTAAATAAGAGCAGATTTGCTCTTATATAGTATATAAAGATTGTTTTAAGATGTTTATCCTATTTAAAGAAATCTTTAGACCAGAAACAGGTGAAATGATCTGCCAGAGAAGTAAGATATTTGGTAAGATTTCTTGAAATATGGAAAAAATACCTTAAACAATCTTAATAATCTTACAAAGTCTGCTCTTATATAGTATATTATTAAGCTAGAAATACAACTGCAAGTCTTAGTTAGATCAGGAGTTTTGGCAGTGTGAGTAAGCTTCCAAAAGTCCAGCTAAAGGCTGGTGAACACCTGTTAAGTGCTGGCAGCTGATTTTTGAGAGCAACATACCATTTATTAAATGAATTTTTAACGTGCTGAAGAAACCAAGCTTTCCGTGTCAATAATCATGCGTCAGAGTACCTCACAAGCTCTAGGAATATACCAAAAA
>JBBPDE010000011.1:14122101-14150822 GCA_037974605.1 Nannopetersius ansorgii | reverse complement strand
TCTCTCTCTCTCTCTCTCTCTCTCTCTCTCTCTCTCTCTCTCTCTCTCTCTCTCTCTCTCTCTCACTCTCTCTCTTTAAAACCTTTTAAAGGAGGATAAAAATATGAACTTTGAGTTTTCAGTATTAGTTTTGTTGAAGTTCAAGTACAGCTCAAATACTCTTCTACTGTTTTTTCTTTTCCCACTTTCTCTCTCTCTCGCTCTCTCTGTCTCTGCTCCCCTCTGACCATGCTGACAGGATTTTCACAGTGGTTACTTTAAAGGGGCTCATTGGGATTTCAGCCTCTGATTTAGCATTGACAGGTTTGTCATTAAATGTTGAGTGGTGCATAACTAATTAAGTTGGCAGTCGAGGTGTGTGCAGAGCTGCATTAATTTAAATCTTATACAACAGAACTCTTATACAATGTCATTGTCTCAGTTCAGGAAAACTAATTGTAAGATGTAAAATTCAGTGGGTGCAGTTCAAGCCATCTTAGGATTTAGCTTTTCTCTTTCCTTTGAATATTCATTCCTTAGTGCAACAAGTTGTCATCTAATAAAGCAATACAATAAGCAATACAAGATTTTTTTCTTATTATTATCAGTCACAAAAAATATTTTTTCTCATTATTATCAGTAACTAAAGTACCTACTTCACTGTTCAGATTTGATGTTATAATTCAGAAAAAAAGTTAGCAGGTTTAAACAGCCCAACAGTGTTTTGCAGTGCTTCCAGGCACCTGAGGTCTGGTGTAAAAAACAGGACACTTTTTAATGGCACGATTGCCGTTGAAATATGGGGTCATTCTCTCTGTTTGTGTGTTTTTCATGAAGGAACTTCAGTTCGAAAGACTGACTCGAGAGCTCGAAGCTGAGCGCCAGATTGTGGCCACCCAGCTGGAGCGATGCAAACTGGGATCTGAGACTGGGAGCGTGAGCAGCATCAGGTAGGTTGGGTGCAGCATGTTTAACACTAACCCACAGCATTCTTACCTGCTAGGGCTGCACAGTATGTCTTTTGTAGGTTTGGCCTGAATAACATCAGTAGATTACTTCACAATATGCTTTTCTGAGTATATTGTGACATTGCTAATAAAAAACTGAACAACTTCTATTTTCCAAAGAGGGTATAATTAGGTTTGTGTGAAATACTGGATAAAAATCATTTGTATTGAGAGATTTTTGAAAAACGTGGCATCACTGTTTCTTTTTTAAATATTCCAACATACTTAATTTTTAACAAAAAAGACTGTGTTTTGCTTGTGTATTGGTCAGATCATGGTGCTATTATATTTTTGCCATATTGGGACTTCCCCAAAAACAAATATCTCTGGATCTCTGCTTACCTGGGCAGCAGCAAGGATACAGAAGTCAATTTGAGACGTGAATTGCTTTTGAGCAATGTGTCATTATCCACTGCTATTGCATTGCAAACTTGGTTGTCATAGATTACTTCCAAAGGGAGTGTGATATCTTTGATGAATGACCATTACATCTCTTTCCAGATTGATGGCTCTGAGTTATATGACCGTTTTTTTTACAAAAGTTGTAGATTTGTCACCATTCATATGTTAAAAGTAACAACTAAGCTGATTAGCTAATCTGCTATCTGCAAGGAACCATGCTGTACCACAAGCAAATGTTTTTATGTTACAAATGATGTGACCTGTATCCAAGCCATACCTGTGCTGTCACGACCCTGCTAGATGGCCAGAGTTGACTGTATCACTGCCAGCTGATTGATCAAAATGTTCTCCATGCATCATGGAAATAGGCTATTGTTTTTTTTTACTGTCCAATGCCCAAAATAAAACATACAATAGACATGCCTTTGCAGTACAGGTTAGGGACAATACGGTGTACCTTTATCTCCGTCACTCAACTCTGCGGTGGCTAAATGAGTAAATGAGTATGCGTTCAGCTTCTTTACCTGAATGTCATTGATCAGTCAAAACTAGGGGCTAACAAATGCCTGTATTTGGCCATTTTTGTTTGTTGGAAAATTAACATTTTTCTCATCTCTTGGTTCAGTCTTGCAAAGAAAAGAAGTTTGTATGGGGAAAATCATAGAGTTGTGCAACAGTGTCCAGCTTTTAGCTAATGTTGCCTGGGTATGACAGATGCTACAAACGGCAGCAGCAAGGAGAAATAAATTATCTTAAATCTTAATTACCTAAAAACCGAGTTGCTACCACTAGCTGTTAGCATTATCAGCATGTGGTGATTTCGATATATCTAAAGGGGGTTCTCCACTGACTGGTACCAGTTCAGTTCGGTTCTACTCTGTTCATTTTAGTTTCGGACCTACAGTTTTCCACTACAACTGGTTGCTATAGCGACCAAACATTCTGAGAAGCAGCACGAACAGAACGCTCTAAGCTGAAGTAAACAACCTAGCATCATTACAATTGTCAGCATGGATGAAATCAGTTTTATTTCTTATCCTTGTTTTGTGGCTGTTTGCACAAAATGGAGACAATTGGCTTACCAGGAAAGGCTTAAAGAAGCAACACAAGGCTTAAAGAAGCAACGTTAGCTAACGCTAATGCTAGCGTTCAGTCAACAACACAGATATAACTATGGCAACCAATAATCAGTAACTTCCAATGTGTACACACATTTAATATTGGTTCAGCATGATTAGAACCTCGGCCAAGATGGGACACTCGGAATGCTGTTTGTAAAGCGTGGAATGCCGAAATTTCTAGAGAGGGTGCATCCACAAAGGCACAGAGTATGAAGCACAGACGAGGCGATACACATTGAGCACACCCACTCCTTTGTGTTTTTGAATAGGCAAAAAAGTTTTGTCAGTCTTTGTTTTGATACTCTTTTGTTATAGACCTACAGATAATGTTTTTAATGCACTTGTTATAAATGCACTTAAGTCATGCACTTCGTTCAGAACATTAAAATGCACTTGAATACGTTTTTTATGAGAGAAGATATTTAATTGTATAAAATTTCAGCTATTCTTTAGGCCAGTAGTCCCCAACCCCCGGGCTGCGGGTCATGTGGTACCGGTCCGCCGGCTGCACAGAAAAAAACTGTGGATGCTACCCATGTTCTGTTGTTGGCTTGTTGTTATGAAAATGCTGTTAATAAAGCTGTGAGTACATATTGGATTTACCTTTATTATTGTATTTTAAAGATACCCCATTATTATATTTTTAAAATATCCCTACTTTATGCGCATCATTTATTTGTATAATATACGTATATTTATCTGCCACTCCTTAAAGCCAGGCCGTGAAAATAGTTTCTGATATTAAATTTCTGTGTTTTGGTTTTGGTTTTTGTGCAAGGGTTTCCTCATTTTTGGTTTTTGGTTTCGGTCCAAAAAAATCTTTTCCGTGCATGCCTGGTTGGGCCGCATTGATGGTATAAATCATAAGTTGTTTACAGTGATTTTAATATCGCCACACCATGTGAAATGTCCTTTGTGACACCGAAAACACTTTCACAGAACAGGGCATCTATTCAGAACACAATTAGTAACTTTTCCAGTTGACAACTTTGTCAATTTGGCCTCTAATTGACCAGCCAGCCTCCTTACTTCAGAAAGATTCTGACAAGATCGTTTTCAGCATTCCTAACAAGATTTAGTTCTTCAGAGAAGTCTCCTACAATGAAAATCATTAATTGTATTTGAGCAGGAGATGGAGAAAATGCATCAGGTCAAACTGAATGGTTCGACCTCTGTCTCTGATGATAAATGTGTATGTTTAATCATTTGTGCCGTAGGCTTTACATAGTAAAACTAGTATGCTCTAATAGATCAGGGGTGGAATCAAACATGGGCTGTTTTTGTTTCAAGGCCAGGGTGGGCCCCCTAAAACTGTAGAGTTTTCTTCTCTTGCAGGGGAGCTGTGGATTTGTGAAATGGTTGTTTTAATTCACACGTTGTTTCTGTGTCTTTAAACATCTTTGAACTGTACCAATATATGGCCTTTGTTCACATTACATGTTCAGCTCTTGAATCTTAGTGGGTCAGGTAAGGTCTGCAGACAAACACAGCTTATTGCCCGACAGTTGGCTCTAAGCCATGAGCTTGCGGCTTGGACCCAAATACCCCTACAGTGTTTCTGCAGCAGATCTCATGTAAAAGTCCTCAACATCAAATGCAGAATGCTTCATGGTCTCCCTTAAGAATCAGATGAAACAAAATGTCCATAATAGCAGCCTGTTTGGGCCAATAAGCAGAAGGCAGCCATTTAATTGATCTTACAAATAATCATTCTTCTCAGTTTGCATGCAATCTTACATTTTTACCAATACCTTTAATGAGCTTTTCATACACTACATTAAATACAAATAAACAAGGCTAATTATGTTCTCTTTACAAATTAACAAGACTAATTATCTTCTCCCATTACTCACTATTTAGTATTGGGAACATCCACCAAACTATTCTGCAATTCATTTCACAATAATGATAATGATATTGTCATGTTGCCCTCCTCTATACTATAGCACTGTAGTAAGATTATATATTTATTGTTATTGTATTGTTAATATATTTTGATACTAAGTACTAAAGTAGCCAGTATCATTAAAACATCTAACTTCTATTTATAAAGGACCTGGCACATAAACGAATGCCTCAGTTGTTTAAAAAATGGCAAATAGCAATAGCAAAAATAGCTGAATTGTGGTCTAGTTCTTAAATAAGTAATCAGGAGGCTTGTCAATCTGATGTGTAAAAAACAGAAAAAAAATCTTCTGTCTTTCTTAGCTAATGGCAGCATCAGCTAAGTAGTCTTATACTCCAACACCCAAACATCTGCTTGTGTGAGCGAGGCCTTTGACTCACTGCTAAATGCTCTCTGTTGAGCCTCATCCTGTCGCAAAGAGCTGTCTCGCTAAACGCTGTCTGCCGGGCACAGCAAGGGAGTATTAAGCCAAAGCTGTTAGACCGTTTTCTTGCCAGATAGGTCCAACAGCTTCCCGTGGGCTCGGCGTAGAGCAGCTCTGTATAGATGGAGCAGTCAAGAATGAGGAGAGACAGGCACATGCTGTGGACGCTCTTCTGGGAATGATGGGGATGATGCTATAACAGCATGAGTGACAAGGCTTCAGGCCAGCATGTTTGTTATAGGTGTTGTTAAAAAAAAATATGCTTGAAATGAATTTTAGTTTGTTGAAGTTATGAGCCTGTACAAGAGATGGAAATCAGAGTACAGAGGAAGTTTTACAGTGATGCTTGAAGTCATTGCCAATTTTGGTTCTGAACAAGTGCACTACCATTTGTTTATGTTTGTTGTGGTCTGTTTGTCTATACATTGCAGAAATTGTGTGGTTGAGTTCTGCCAAGCACAGAGCACGTACAGCGTAAATAAAAAGAAAATGACGAAACAAGGGCCTTTGAAGGACCCTCTAAAAATTCACTTAGATTGAATACCATTATTTCTCTTTTAAATGTCATCTCCACAAAACACCATAACAAATTTTGGCATGTTTATACTTGATTGACTCATGATGGTAAGTTTTAAGAGAGGGCACCGTGACAGTGACTTTGACTTGCGGATATAGCCAGCACAAATAGATGGCATTAAATAAGACCTGCAGCAAATGTGTAAGATTTGACAGCAGAGGACAGCCAGGTTTCATTCCACTGCAGATCCAATACCAGTAAAAAGTTTGTACACACCTTCTCATTCAACAATTTCCTTTGTTTTTATTATTGGCTACATTATTGGCTGTAGATTCATATTGAAAACATCACCTATTGCTATGATGACAGCTTTGCACACGCTTGGCATTTTTTCAGTCACATTTATGAGAAATCGACCTGGAATGGTATTTAATTAACAGGTGTTCTTTGTCAAGAGTTCACTATTGTATTGTTTTTTGTATTGTTCATGTGTTTGGAACCATCAGTTGTGATGGTTAGTAATCGTTAGTATGTGACAGTTAATAATCCAATTCAACTACAGTTCTACTCCACATTATGGCAGGTACCACTTAACTAAGTATAAAAAAAAACAACGTCCAGCATTACCTTATAATAAAACATATTCTGGTTTCTTTAATTATTTTTGTTTACTGCATACTTCCATGTGTATAATTCCATCATTTTGTTTGTTTTCAATATTATCTACAATGTAAAATAATAAAAACAATGTGTGTGTCCAAACATTTTACTGGTGATGTAAATGCTCCTGTAATTTTTACAAACACTTCACAGAAACATGATCTTAATCAGAAATACACAAATGTTGCCACATAAGCACCCATAGAACGCCACAGTCACTTTTCTTAACACATCCATCTCTCGTGCGCCAAATAACCAGAAGTGGCAGGTGAAAATAGGTTAGTAGGGCTAACTCATTTCATTTCAATAATTTCAAAGAAAAAACAGCATAAAATAAGTTCATTCTTATTTTATACACACCACCACCAAAAGATCACAAATGCCTATTTTATACGACCTCAGAAGCTGAAAATTCAAATACGCTGTGACATTTTGCTAGTTATGCAGAACTTGGACAGTTGTTTTTTAGAAGGCAACCTGCTCCACTTTCCTGCAGTCTGCTGCCTGTTCAAAGCTATTTCAAATATGCATCTCGGAAGGTCGTTGGACAAAAGTTTTGGGACACTGTGGCGAGGTGAAAGTTTTTTGGGGAATCACCCCTGATCTTCTTGGGCTAAAAATACAAATGAGGGCTCGTTGGAAAGGTCTTCTGGATATCATTCGGACGGGAGTTTGAAGTGTCTGAGTGCTTTCCCCGCCGAGATATGCAACTTGGAAGGTCACAGGACAAAAGTTTTGGGACACTGTGGTGAGGGGAACGGTTTTCAGGAGATAACCCCAATCTACTCGGGCTAAAAATACAAATCAGGGCTTGTTGGGAAGGTTTCGGGGAGTTCACCATGGAGAAATCACGCTTAGAGTGCGGAGGCTCAACCCTGGTGTGGAAGTCGAAAAAATGACTGAATCTCCGACTCCTGATCTGCATAAAACTGGGGGTTTAATGTACTGCATATACATACAAATATTAATGTTCATTCAGTATTAATGCCATTACCTCAAATAGTCTAGGAAAATTGGCAAGGCTCTTGCTAACGATCTAAGTGTGTGACAGAGTGTTCTTCTTGAAGTTTGATGGTAGATGCTGCATAGGAACCCCCAGTCCCCAATCCCCCACCCCAGTCTGTTGGAGTACCCCAGGGAGTCTCACACAGACAGGCCCTCTCTACCCTGGCTGTATATTCAGCTTATTAATGCTGTCTGCCGCACTGCCTGATTCATGCTAAGCACCCCTCTGTACAGTAAGAGGGGAGTCTGAGCATATTGATTTGGCAGTCAATCTGTTAGGTTTAAAAGGAGATGAAAGCCCACCTCGGCTCTGGGCTAAGAAACTATGCTGAGCTGAACTACTTCAGCCTAACCAGGCTGACTTAAGCTGTGTTTGACTGGAAGACAGTACTAAAGAATGAGGGAGAAACCCAGCATCTCTACAGGGATAGGTAGGAAAGTAATGGATGTTGAATTAGGGCTGAGCGATTAATCGAAAAGTAATCAAAATTGACATTCAAATTTTTCCAGGTCGATTATTTCGATTACTTTCCCTTTAAAAATATAAATAGTAGATAGTGTGTGTTTCCTTCAGTTATTTTAAAATCCAGTAATGCACCCTTCATTCAAAAACCTCTCACTTGTAATATGTGAGCATATTTACTGTACAAAACTCGTCAGTGAACTATGAGGGCAAAAAAATAAATAAATTAAAAAAACAATCGTCCATTAATCGTAATCGAGTTAAAATGTTCAATTAATTGAGATTTTGATTTTAGGCCAAATCGCACAGCCCTATGTTGAGTGTACATCTGGGGAAGTATTTAACATGCCTAGAAGTGAGTAATGGTGCAATATGTTACCATTATTGTGCTATTTTGTCTGATCCAGCTTGTTTGCAAACCTGTGAAAAATGTAACATTGATTGTGTAAATGCCTTGTCAGGCATTGTTATACATTTTTAAAAGAAATATTATTATTAACTATTATTATTAACATAATAATAATACAATAATAATAATCCTGTTTATATTATGACTTTCAGAAACCCAAGGATCTTTTACATCAGGATAATAAGCCTAATCCTAGTGACTCCTCACTGACACTACAGTTTAGCCCAAGACTAGGCAACATACCTGGGAAACTGACCCACAGGGAAAAAAAGAAGACGAATGTGTTATAAAGAGGGGGGTCTTTAGAGAACAAAGGGATGACAAAGAAGAGCACACAATGAGAGATTGGAGCAGGAAGATCTAGAGTTAGGAGCTGTGGTTGTGAACAGCCTGTCACCCATTGAAGAAAGAATAGTAAAAAGACATAATGCTTAATTGAAACCAGCTGGCGTTTGGCCATTGTCGGCATGTATGTGCTTGTGGGTGACATATTCTGTCAGAAAAATCAGTTTTGAAATATTACATCAAAGGAGAATACCTGATGTTAAATAGAAAAACAGGCAGACTACACAGCTACAGGCTCTTTTGATCAGCCACATGATGTAAACCACAAACTGCTTAACAAGTTATAAATATATACAGGCTAATATTATCACAGTTATTATAATGGCTCATTATCACTTCCGACGCAGTAGTGTGTGTGGTTTTCAGAGCATGACTCAGCGGCACACATAGACAGGAGTGGCGGCATTGGCCATTTGATAGCTTTACGTGCCAGCTGGAGCATCACTGCAGGGCAGTGGCACACACCCAGCATGCCCTATGACAGCATGGCCCACTGCCGGCCGCCACAGCACTGCCAGCCTAACCTGGCATTAACCTCACTGCTCGCCCCCTGCACATGCCGCTGCATTCCGTCTGTCAGCCCCACATTTCCTTCCCACACACCTCAGGAGAAGCTTCGGAGGCATTTGTATAAAAATCTCTGTAAACAATATTCAACATAATTGAATGATATTCACTCATTTAAAATAAAAAACAAGAATATGGATATAGATTTTGTCATTTGGACACAGAGTTTAAATATCTTTAAGAAAAACCACCACAAATCTAGTACCATCTTTCGAAACTGGGCATCAAACTGACGACCCTACTATTGGGTCGTAGATGCGGTGAAGCTTATTGTCCTTGGATCTCAAGAGATTCTGGGACTACGTTCTTCAAGTAATAGCGCTGATCTAGGATCTTTTACAATAAGTTTGTTTATTGTAAATGTGATACTAAATCAGTACAGTACAACATGTGTGAGAAGCTTTGCTGATGAAATGTATGTAGTAGAAATGATTAAGGGAAGCCCTAGGTTCTTATCACGTAGCATGCAACCACTGATTTCTCATGAACTGCAGGGATCAACAGGTTTAAGGTGTCTAGTAAGAGTAGCAGTATGTCTACCTTGTCACTATAGGTGTAGAGAGGAGAATTTTATGGTGTGAGGCAGAGATCTGCAGTTGAGAGGATTTGAAAGACATTGAGAGAAGTCGTGAGACAAGCTTCCAAATACCAACTGTTCAGACCAACTGTTCCTGGATTGTATATGTGGCGGTATCACATACAAAACTCCGGCAGACAGACCACAGCCTATTCTCTCTTTGTTTAGCTGACGTTAATGGATTAAAAAAGGCAAAGTTCCGTCCTCATACAATGGCTGCAACAGTAGTGGCCGAGCCTATCGATCAGAGAGTTGCACTGTAGGCAGTTACAGCATGTACTGAGCCATTTACACCCAAAGAAAGTAAACAGAATGTCTTCTTGTGGTCTGGTTCATTGTGTTCAAAGTCTCTGTTCTGAATGAACATCCATACTTGTGGCTGGGGAGCATTGTTGACTTGCTGTGATGATCCACGTCTAGTTTTCCTCCCTCTGACTCTGAGACAGGATCTAAAGCTCCCTCTCTTCTACAACATCCCATAATTGAGCACTTTTTACCTTACTCACACATTACTGGATGCTTTCTCTCTCTTTGACAGGTGATCATAGGCTAATTTGGAGAGCAGAATTGATACTCTCTAGGCCTAATTGAACTGCAAACAACTTGAGATAAAATGAGATATTAGCTTCTATACACATACTCCATTTAAATACTGATAATTTATTAATGATGGTTTATTAATATTAGATGATCTTTACATGTAATGGTTTATTTTCTTTGATTGTTACTGATCACTAATTGGCTTGATATTTCCAATGAAACAGAAAGCACCTCTGAGGTAGCTGAGCATTTTCTGCTCAATGATGCGGCGTGGGAAGTGAAACATGACATTGTTGGTTAAGATTAGTTCTGCTGCCTGGCGGTCATAATCAGAAAATTTAATTTAGGGCTGTCGGTAGATTAAAATATTTAATCGCAATTAGTCTTATTTTGCCACAGTCTGTCCTAAAAATACTGTTTATAATACTCTTATCAACATAGGAGTAGACAAATGTTTGCTTTGTGCAGACTTGTTTATTAATGACCATCAATACTGTCAGCAAAATTAAAAAAAAAATCTATACAGTAATCTCCTGCTTTTCGTGGGGGTTACATTCCAAGAGCCACCGCATATAGTGAAAAACAGCCTGGTGGGCCGGTCAAGGCTTACAATGCCTGCGCAATACTTCCATTCCAACGCGTTTTTTTATAAGAATTTATTTAAACAGAGCATTTAATGCCTCCCATGAAACATTTGAACGATTGAACATTGTTGAAAAAAATCTGAATATATATTTTTTTAATCATTTTAAATCTTAAATATATGTAAACATAATTTAAATTATAGTAAGCTCTTAGCCAGAAAAAAATAGCAAAAGGAACAATCTATAACAGAAGCACAAAAAATATTTTTTGCCTTCTGGTGTCAGGGCTAATCCCCATCGGACGTGCATAGCCTCGAGGCACGGACGAGAACTCAGACACGAGATCCATGCCGATAAGGTTATTAACAAAAGTCAAACAGAAACAGGCGCGTGGGCCGCTAGAAAACTGGAACGTGAAACAGGAACAAGGCAAGGCATAAACGCCATAAAAAGAGGCGATGGACTCATGCTTGAGTGTCACACAAACAGAACTTAAATACAAAGCATAATCAGGGAGCAAAACACAGACAGGTGGTAACCAAGGACATGTGACACAAGCAGAACAAAACATAACGCCAACATAAAGGTCCCAGGACACAGAACAGAACAGAGCAAAGAACAGAACTAAAACACAACAGAAAAGCAGTGGTCCTCAACGGCCACTGACCGAACCGTGACATCTGGCACTGGGTGAAGAGTTTTGGAAAAACACAACACAGTTCAGTCAGTCTTTCACGATATGTTTATTTTTTCGCGGTATGTGTATTGCGCATGTTGATATCGCGGTGATGGTAAATTTGCGATATATTGTGCAGCCCTAATGTGTGTGTGTGTGTGTATTGCGCACCTTTCATTTTAATGTTTACCATGTATTGCAATGGCTGCTGCGGTCACGTGGCTGGTATAAGACAGTTGTGTTCTTTGTAATGAGATTCGGGACATTCCCTTAATAGCCAAGCAGTTGATATCAGTGCCTGTAGCCCCGATACAAGACCCGTTTGCCAGTCCAAAGAGGAGTGATCTGCCCCTGTTCCACGGATCTGAGCGAGACGCTTATTGTCACTCGACAGCCACAGATACAAGTACAAAAACAGGCTGAACTCAGAAATTCACCCCCAGTGGCTCTGCCAGCATGCAGTACTACCAGTTAGTAGAGAGAAAGCAGACATACCTATCAGAATGGGTTTGTAGCTGAGCCAAGGACTTAAGTTTCAGCCGTTCAGCAAGTCCAGCACTGTTTTGTGTCAACGCATATCCATAGAAAATAAAATTAACCCACTGTTTCTTCAGAGGCTCGCTTGAAGGAACTAAAATACATTTGTGCTCATTTGTACATGTAAGCACCGGGCAACTGCCCTGGTTCACTCGTTTGCAAACCATGATGTCTCTACAAGTAAAAGTGTTTTGTCAGACATAGCGTTGAGTCGGTGGAGACAATTTTTTCGGTGAGGAGGGCAAAATTCTCTGGGCATGAGAACCTTTCTCCGTATGATGACATACAGGGCCAAATTCCAGATCAGGCCATCTGAACTGTCGTTCTCTCAAAGGCGGAGCTGGATGATCAAAGCACTCTTTACACCTATCGCCATTTCTAACCACTGCAGGACCATAGGCAGGCTAGGGGAACTCGTATTAATGTTTAAAAAAAATCTCATAAAGTGACATTTTCATGTCATGGGACTAACACACACAGCTGAAGTTCAAATATTTATGTAAATCTCAACTTTAATATTAATGTAATCAAATGAAATATAAAACCAAAACTATATGCCACTGCAAGGCATTCACGTTTTATCTAGTTTGTTATAGAAACACAAGTTACCCTCCAGAGCATATGGGGGAGGGACTATTATAGCAGCTGCGAAGAGGGTCCATATGAAAGTCAGTGTATCTGAATGCAGTGTCATTAAAGTCACATATGTAATGGTCAGGCATCTTATATGGGCAAAAGCAATGGGAGCGCTGCATGTGTCGGCTGGTTTTCGCGGGGTCAGACGCCCCATAACTTTTGTCCATATTAAATAGTGTTAAATAACATCCACATTACTTCAGTTAGAGCACCAAACTTTCAAAATAAAAGGATTTTTAATAACCTGCATTAAAGCGTGATGAAGTAATTGTCGCCGTAAAGTAAATAATGCTTTAATGCGATAATAACGCATTAACTCTCCCTGCCCTAATTAAAATTTTTGTCTTTGATTTGTCTGTGCTGTCGGGATGCTTTCTGGTAAACCAGTATCTGCATTTAGCTCACACAAGTACAACAGTGCAGACTGGGAGTGGTCGCTCCTCCTGACCTAGCATTGGCCAATGGGTTTCCTGGCTCTATTCTTTTCTTTTTTTGTTTATGGATGAGTGCTTCTGGCTTGCACTCATTAGAGCCATTATAGGAATCCCTTTCACAGCTGTATTAGGCAGCATTGCCTGCTGTGTGTGGAGCTCCACTGTGGCCCAGTTAGAGGAGTTGTGAGAAAAGGACTGTTCGCCCCCACAGGACCCTCAGAGACCGTCTTCTGTGCTAAACATGCAGCTGCCACTCAAGTGTGCCATGCTCAAATGTCCACTAGCTGGAATGATTCTTCTCATTCTCACTTGTTTCCAATCTCAGCCCTGTACTTGAAAGCACTTTCAGCAGCAGAGGCTCGTAGCTATTTTTAGAAAGTGGTCTCCTCTTTGTGTCTGTCTTTTTCTGTTGGAAGGCACCTTGTGACCCCCAGCAGTGTTGGGCCTAAATGCATTCCCTTTTTCTCTATCTCTGTCTTTCTATCTGTCTGTCTGTCTCTTTCACTCTATCCCTCTCTCTTGCTTATCCCTCTGTTGCGCTCTCCTTTTCACATGCATTAGAAGAGGACAAAGGCCAGCCTCAGCTTTACTCTGGCCTGTCATAGCAGTACACTCTCTCTCTTTCACTCTTCATTCTTCTCTTTCTTCTCCCTCTCACACTCCAAAGCACACATTTTTTTGACACACACACGCACACGCACACCTACAATACAGTGGTTTATTCATCGAACTTAAACATAATACAAACAAACAACATATTAATAAGCAAAAAGTTAAAATTATAATAAAAGAGAATGTCATTCTTCAAAAATGGCATTTCTGACTAAACCATTAAAGCTACATGAAAAAACGATACCACCGAAATCAGCATGCAGAGATTGTATAAGAAACACTACAAAATGTAATGATACAAATTTGTGTTGCCTGTTGTAATAGAATCCTTCATATTTGTGGGTCTGCCACAAAACTGGTTTTACTTGAATTTCTAAAACATATACATTTTAATATATTGACACAATATGAGAAGAAACTGAATATGGGAATATGGGAAAAAATTGAAACAGTGTAATAACTTGAAATATATGACCATTTCTTGTTAAGCTTGAATGATGAGTTCACTAACCATAAATAATATTTTTTTTGTGTTTTACATTGCTTTAGCAATAGTGTAGTTTGTCTTTATAATATCTTTTGAAGGATTTGGGTCAGTAGCATAACCACTTTTCAAGTACTGCAGGCGTCCTCATTAAGCTTAACGTTTAGTGAAATTGCCCCATACCTCACCTAGCCTAGCCAAGCAGCCTCTGTCTGGATTTCACTGCAGAATTGCTGATTAATGGCTGGGGTTTGGAGAGGGATGTACTGTATACCTATTAATGTGCAGCATTTTGTTTTCTACTGTGATTTGTCACCCCTGTGCGGTCATGAACCTCTTTGCAGCCTGAATCCTTATTCACACACTCATTATAGTAAAATCAATGATTTAGCAGCTGCAACATGGGTTGGGGGACAATGAGCAAGCATTTAACCTTCTGATAACATATCTGTGTTTATCGTACACAGTCATTGACTAGCAGTATGGGCCTCCGCAAACCTCTTATTTCCTCCTCATCTATAATTATCATTCCCCTGTTTGGATGTCCAGTGTCCTTCATTGATCTGTGAGCGGTCATGCTTCAAAAAACACTATGTACAAAAATAGCAGTGTTTTATGAGCCACTCGTACAGATAATTGATTTTGCAGTGTATGAATCCAGTCTCGCTGTATTTATGGTATAATCTGTTATTGCTGTGAACTTAGCAATGGCTAAATAAGTGCGTTTTTTCACTGTTGACCATACCTGGGATCAGATACAAATAGTAATTTCTGTGTAATGTAATATATGCTACATAATTGAATGGCATGTAATATAATATTATGTAGCACATATAATGGAATTGCATTTAAGTAGTTGTGTAATTTAAATATAAATATTATCAAACATCTAATAAAACCGTAATACCTCAAGATTCTAAGGAGTAATAATAATGCATACCTTTCTCTTACTCTTGCAGCTCTGCTGATGAGAAGTTTCGCTGGAACAATCAAGGTATGGTGTCAGTGTATGAAAATTATTTTATTTATATTTGCATCCTCTTGTTCTTGAATGGTATAACTGCAGAAGCAACTAATGATTTGTGTCCTCACGGACACTGCATCTATGATGTGGAGGTGAAGAAGCGCTCCTCAGACCCAAGTTCACGACAGCTGCCACCATTATTCAGGGCCTGTGGCAGCAGAACTGTGCTCGTCAAATAGAAATATGGCCCCCCGGCTTGATTGATTGTAACGGCAGAAACATTAGCCAAAGATAACACCCTCCACAATCAAGCAAGGCCAGAAGAGAGCAGAGAGGCTGGGACATAGAGAATGCCAAAGTGCATGAATTATTTATCAGAGTGGGTGGGTGGTTAACTCAAGAAAATTTCAAATCTCAGCCTCCATGCAGGTACTGTGGATTTGGTGCGTTAATCATGTAGCTACATTTACATGACTATGAGTGATGGGAGTAACAGAATATATACACCAGATATGTTCCATATATTTAGGTGTACATTATATAGGCATTTTTTGCCTAATATCTCAGTTTGGCCACTTTGTCCCAGCTACCAACATTCACAGATACAGTGTCATAGCATGGCTGCTGACCCATCACTCATGAAAGGGCACTGCTTATTTAGGTCTGCTTTTGTGTTTTGGTGATGGCCTTTCAAATTGACGCTGGTGTCATTTCCTCCTCCTGTACTGTACTTTTGCAGACGGACCGAAGGATATAGAAGAAGAGCTCACTACTGGCCTTGAGCTTGTGGATTCTTGTATCAGATCTCTACAGGAGTCCGGCATTCTGGATACCCAGGACTTTGCGACAGGTGAAAGTAAGACCTGCTTACAGTAGGGGTATAAATGATGTTTATGACAATGTTTAACTAACGGTCCTTTATGACATGTTTTGGTTTATTATGAAATTATTATGAAGTTTTTAATTCAGATTAAAGCTTTACTAGTCGTACTAGATCCTTAAAGTTTTGGGGATTATTTGTTTAACTCACCTGAGTAATGAGCTTCAAACGTATCGAAAGCATAAATTAGATTCGATTTTGGGCTTGGAGATGGCTCTGTGGAATTCATAGATGAGATTTACAAATATCCAGAGTTAAAGGCTAATTGTAAAATATGGGAAAGAAAAAAAACCCACTATTTTTAAAAACACTATTATTCATTATCTTTATTTTTCTTCTTTTGAGGGGTACAACATCATATTTCAGTAAAATCGAGCCAAATTGATGCGTTTTACATAGTAGTAGGTGCTCATACAGGCAGCATTTAGAGCCATCATCTGTGGTACTCTCAGATCAATAAGAGATGCCTTTACCTGAAGAGGAATGGTCATGATTTCTGCGGATAGACAAATAAAGCCATACAAAATAGTTTGAAGTAAGAAGAGAATCTGCAAAATGGGAGTGAGAATCGAATGTGCCAGATGCAAGAGCAGATAATGGAAGCTTGCAGGTGTTCACTTCTCAGGGCCTGCTCTCTCTGTGGTTGGCATTCACCTCCTTTCACTGGGAGAACCCTCTGCACTCAGCACTATTCAGCAGATGTGCCACGGAAAACTACCTGTCATGCCACATTATGAATGTCAATAGCTGGATGTGTGAATCACTCTGCTTCGGGTTATTGACACCACTCGTAATTTGTAGGTTTTCTTTATGCCCACAATTTGGTTAAAAAAAAATAACTGAGATAAACATCAAATAATGACACTCTGATGTAATCATGTGCATTCATGGCGTTGAATAGATCAGGACGATCCCATCTGAAAGGGAGAGATATGTACAGAACAGCCTGAAATGCAGAAAAGTTCAGCTAAGCCTCTTAGCTAATGCCTGCTGCTTTCAAATGTAATTCTCATTGGTATTTGACTAAAGACGGTTGAGAAATTACTTATTTTCTCTCTTATTTTCTCTATTTTCTCTCTCTTTTACTTCTCAAGATCATGCGTGGCCTTGAGAAAGTATTTGGCTTCGACACATTAAATATCTTTGTTTTAGATGTCATAAAAATGTGCATTCTTACATATACTAACATTTCAAGTTTCATTTCATTTTCTAAAGGACAAAGTAGCATATAGTTCCAGTCATAATAAAACCTTATTTTTTCCAAAATGGCAACTTGTGGAAGAATAACATTTTTAACTTTAATGTGCATTTAAAGTAATGCATTTTTATTCCAGTTGAGGAAAGCCAGCAGTATGCTGACTGCAGTTGGTCCACATGTCCCACAGCTGTCTATGCTACTGCATACAATAGGCTTCTTGGGATGCTGAGTATCAGAAGCACATAGGTTTCCTTTTGATACTTACAGCAGTGTGTTCTGCAGTAGGTTGATTTCGTTCAGTTGTTTTGTTGATGTACTGCCAGCAGCTATTGTTTTCAAATGGTTTTGAAAACTAAAACCGAAAAATAGTTTAGGACAGCAGTCATAATTCAACAGAATGGATTTAACACTGAGTGGGTTTAGAAAGTTACGTACTGTTATATATCGATAAGCCGAGATAGAAGGGCAACCTTCCCCCTCTCTAAGCAGCCTATGTTTACTTTTCTGAGCCTGCTGGCAATGCATGTACTTTGTAATAGTAGTGCTCTCTCTCCTCTCTCTCATTCTCTCCCTTTCTCTTTTTTTTCTTTTTGTGCTCGTCTGTTAAAATAGTAGGCTGATGAAATATTGAGAGGCTATATTGGAAATGCAGGTCAGGAAGCCGAGAGATAAAACTCCACAGAGATGAGGCAAAGATAAGGCAGTTTCGGACACCAGCCATCTGGACGAATGCAGTCCATCTAACCGCCATCCTACCTGAGAGCAGAACATGACACAAATGGACTGTAAGATAGCTGAGGGCACAGTCTAAGTATAATTACACATTTATAAAACCCAAGCCTTGTGCTAAGGAAGCTCAGAGTATCCAAAACCATTTTTTTAAATGTTTCAGTTGCCTAATTCTTGATGTTACTGGGTTCGTTTGAAATGACCTAGTTGTCATTTTCAGGTACTTTTAAAGTGCACTGTTCTGAGTTCATGTGGCCTGTTTTGGCTGACTCCGAACCACTATCGACTTTTCTAACTCGCTCCTCCAAAATTGAAGCAAACGCTCAGGTTTAGCTTATTTTTTGTTACAAAAATAGATCTTCGTTGTCCAGCCTTTGTTGGCTCTGTCAATACAGCCACTTTGCAGCAGTCCCAGTAACAACAGACACCACAGTGTGGTGTTGATTGGCACCTATTGCTTAGGAAATGTTTATTGATGGGTTTAGAGCAGAAGCTTTCTGTAGGATTTCAACCAGAATTTGTACCTGCAGGGTCAGTAGTGCTTCTGACGCTTTTCCAGCGTTTCCAGTTGTGTCGGGTGAGAGAGCAGTGGTGGCTGCTGAGAGGAAGAGAAAGGGGTGGACAGGGAAACGTGATTTCTGCTCCTGCTGGCCCCATTATTCAGCGCATGAGCTTGCTGACTTCTCCAGCCCTGATTAATTATACATGCCCACTCCATCCATCTCCACTCGCCGAGCCTGGGAGAAAGAGGGCAGAGAGAGAGGGAGCATGAAGAGGTGGAGGATGGAGGCTAAAAATCAGTGATGGAAAAATAACAAGCAAGAAAACAAGTAAATGTTGTGGGATTAACCAAGGTAGACTGTCAAAGAGAGAGAAAACACTGCACTATGGGAGTATCATGGTAAGGGAGAGAGAGAGAGAGAGAGAGAAGAAGGAGGAATTACTGTGACTGGTCATCATATATGTTTGTCTCCCATCATCCAGGACCAGGCATCCTGTCTCAGAGTGCTCTACAGCTCAATAACCAGGAGGGCACCTTTCCCTATTCTGCTGGTTACCATAGCAACCAGACCCTGGCCCTGAGTGACCCGTCAGCCTCCCAGCCCCCTCCACGCAGTGGTCAGGTGGGAGGAGCCGTGCACAGCTATAATCAGGTAGTGCTCAGTGCTAGTCAAGAGGAAGTATTGGTGATATAAGTTTAAAGTGATATTTCATTTCACAAGTATCCCCTAACCTTGAATGAAATCACCCAGCATTGTTATGTGTTCAAAGTCTGCTATGAAGTATATTTAAGATCTCTGTGTGGTTTGAAGTGTGTGATGTTTTAGACACAGTGGTAAATGGTGAGGTATAAACTTCCATTAGCTACTGGGCAATCCAAGGCTTTATGTTGGAGTCTGTCATTTTGACTTAGGAGAAAGAGGAAAAGCAACAAGAGCTGGAAATTGTATTTATTCTTCTCTGGTTTCCACTCCTAGGTGACATCTAACCGTGCCACAGGTGCTGATTCTGCCCAGTCCCGAGACTCCTTTGCACAGAGTCATGCTAGCGCCTTCCACTTGCCTGATGCCCAGCCTGCCACCTCCATCTACTACTCGTGTGCCACGTTGCCAGCCCAGCGTGTGAGCTCCCCTCTCTCCATGCAGGCCCTGGGCTCACCCTCCAAGCTGCAGAGGCTGGGCTCAGCCTCTGACATGCCCAGCTATGCTACTCTGCAGCGTGTGTCCTCGCCCAAACAGTCTCCTAGCCGTCTGGCCAAGTCCTACAGCACCAGCTCACCCATCAACATGGCAGGTGGAGGGGTCTCTGTCTCTTCCCCCTTACACACTGTGTCAGGGCAAGGCAATGCTTCCAGCTCCTCACCCCTCCACCAGCTCAGCTCGGTTGTGGGCAGCTATGCTACCCTGTCACCTACAAAGCGCATGCTGCATTCCTCTGACCAGTACAAAATTTCCCATGACCTGTATGCCAATGCTACGCTACAGAGACCTGGCAGCCTGGCAGGTACTGCACTACATTACATCAAAGGATTGCACAACTTATGTGATTTTTGCAGCACAATATATAGCATGAATTGTGAATACAGTATTGCACAGCATTAAACAACTGGTTGAGTCTTTGTGTTGATAAAGCCTGGAGAATTCCAGACAAATTCCAGACATACTGCACTTTACTGTATGGCACAGAGGTATAAATGTCAAAGTTGGGGGCTGTTTTTCTTGCAGTGGTGTTAGTAAGCTTAGTAAGTGTTAGTAAGTGTACATTCTTGAGGAAAACCTGCATGAGTCTACAGATAAACTGCTCAAACAAGGAACATTCTGAAACACTTCTTAGAAGAGTACTTTCCCAAAAAGAATAGAACTAATCAGTTTTAAAGAAATGCCCCCAAATGTTCTAAGTTGGCATAATACACTGTTAAGCATAACACAAATGGGTGTATATATATATATATATACAATAAACCCCTAGTTTTACGCGGATTGGGATCCAGTCTCGCGCTTTTTTTTATTTGAGAACGAAACTAATTACTTTGCGCAGAAATATTCAAAACAACGCGGAACAGGCAAATATTTTCACTATACATGGATGCTCTTGGAACGTAACCCCTGTGAAAAGCGGGGGATTAGTGTGTGTGTGTGTGTGTGAGTGTGTGTGTATATATATATATATATATGTGTGTGTGTGTGTGCGTATGAATTTGCCACAAGACATTACACATTGTGAACACAGTGGGAGCATATTTGGGGCATATTTAGGGTTTACACTATAAAAATAGACGTTTTTAGATAATATCTCAATATGTTTTTCACTATATGCGGGAGCTCTTGGAACGTAACCCCCGCGATAGTCGAGGGTTTACCGTACTTCATAAAATTGCATTATGAAAACTGGGACAGTGGAAAGCAACAGTCTGGGCTGATCTAATGGTTTATTTTTTAAAGGTTATCTCCCTTATAGTGATAACATAATGCATAGAGGTATGTTTGTTTTGTGACTAGGCTCAAGGGGCTCCTACAGCAGCCAACACAGCCACCTAGGTGGGGAGCTGCGTCCCCTGCAGTCCCCCGAACACCACATTGATCCCATCTATGAGGACAGAGTCTATCAAAAAGTCCCTCTGAGGAACTTCAGCCAGGGCCAAGGTAAAACAGCGTTGTTTTTTAAAAAGTCACAAATTTTTGAATATATGTCTAGATAAATTGTCATTGACCCTGGTCCTGGAGATCTGCTTTCCTGAGCAGTCTAGGCACAATCTGCAACACTTGCTCTGTAGGCTGGAGCGTTGAGTAAGAGGGAGGGACATTATGTTAGATGGTAATTGAAGCATGTAGGAGGAAGTGGAGGAAAAAGTAAGAGGAGATTTGGTGACCACTGATTTAGACAAATATGTGTAGTCTCTTTTAACCTCCAAATTTGGATCTAACCTGAGACACAGACACGAAACAATAAATATTTAGGGTTAGCATCTGCCAGGCCAACAGTGATTGGATAAGTCCATTTAAGCCCAACCTAACTGAAAATTCAAAGTGACTGAGAGAGGCCTTACTGGCAGACATTTGTCTGCGATCCAGCTTGTCACATTAACTGCGAGTGGTTGGAGCACAGTTCTGCTTTTCAGAGCTCAGCTCAGCTGGAAAGCTCTGCAATCAGGTTGAATAGCACGACGTGATGGGGTTTGGGAAGCAAGTCAAGTCCAGACAAAGAATCAGAGCAAACAGAATCTGCATTGCTGATGCCCATGTCAAGCCTAGAAAGTAATATAAATCTGACAGTGTCCTTCAGGTGAAATAGGTGTATGGAGTGAGAGTGGTAGGGCTGATATCATTTGTTACTTTTAATTGATTAGTCTTTGCTGTTTGGTTATATCGAAGTCTGCAATATGTTAATGAGCCATCTTACACATTGCAAAATTGTTGTTTTCTGTGAGCCTCATGACCAGTCCAGACATCCAGATGGGCTTGTTTGATGATTGACAGCATTCACATAATCCATTTTACATGGCGTTACTACAGTATGCTATTTGATCTGTGCATCGTTATGGCCTTGCTTTGTTTGACTCTGTCTTCTTCTTCTTGTTTTCTCCTTGTAATACTTGTGCTTGGCTCTTGCCCATCTCCTTTTACACTGTATATAACTGTGTGTGGGTGTGTGTGTTGGTTTGTGTATGTGAATGTACCTGTTGTAATCACTCCCTTGCGACACCCTAAAGATCCAATGAACCATTTCTGTGAGCAGGTCCTGAATTATTTGTTATGTCCATACTCTCCTACTCTAGCCCCATCCTCCCCTGGTGTTGATCCCATCCCCTTGCAGCGCACGGGCAGCCAAAATGCAACGGGGACCTTCCCTCGCTCTGGCTACGCCTCTGGACCTGCAGTTTCTGCAGCCGACTATGCCAACCCATACCGTACTCTGCAGTTCTGCCCCTCAGCAGACTCACCCTACAGCAAGTCAGGTCCCACACTGCCGCCTGAGGCAACGCTGGTCAGGTCACCCTCCGTGGACAGCATCCAGAAGGACCCCAGGTGAGAGGCTCAGTTGTTTGATATGCAGACATTGACTGGCTCCCTCAGCCAGCAATGTCACCTCTGCTTGGGAGAGCTAGGGTGGAGCTATCGCTCAGGTGGTCCCAGTGGGTGATTAGCTATGAGAAAAGAAGTTGCACGCTCACACTGTGTTAATGAAAGCACTGGATAGCATGGACTAGCGTGCACTCAACGGTCCCCTCACTCTCAGACTGCCCTGAAGCAACCTATGCTGCTCACTTCAGTTACAATATTCATGTCTACAATCTTCACATTGCACAGTGCATACATTATAGTTATGATTTAGTGTCAGCTAAGCATGATTTCACTGAATAATGAGTTATAAATGTTTTACACAGTTTGTGACCTCTTTGCTATTAAGTGTATTACTGGATTGGTTGAGCTGAGAGGCCACAGAGCCTTTATATCAAGGATTGCGAGCTGTACTAGGGCTGTGTGATTTCTTTCTATTCTTTTGCATTGACCTTGTTTATTTTGTTGATTTCTTGTCATCCCTTTCCTTTACCTGTCATGTTTTAGTTTCTCTCTCGTGTGTGCACACTGCCAGTGGAATGAGAACCAAATGATGTGTGATGCACTGCATTTGCTAGTTGCAGCCAAATCTACAACATGCACAGTTGATTTTTTTACTGTTTGAAACTGTCTTAAGGTACAACATGTATTTTGAGGTTTGGCGTATTAAAGGGTGGGTCTGACATTAAATGATACATGGTATGCATGTTATAAATGCAACTGGAATTCATGATAGGGGCATAAAGTGTGATGTATGATAAAGTAATGGAATGCCTTTTTTTGTTCTGTGTAATTTATCAGAAATTTAGCTAGCCTCTAAGAAAATGCTTATACTTTAGATTATATTGGTAGTATTTACTAGGGCTGTAACGGTACATGTATTCGTACCGAACCGTCACGGTACATGGGTCACAGTTCGGTACATGATGTCTTTTGGAGAATACACGGTACAATGGAGAAGACGTGATTGAAGTAATACAAAAAGCGCAAGTAAATCATAAACCTGGGTCGTAAAGTGGTGCAATAGTGCCACCTACTGGCGTAACACTTCTGCTGCTTTACACATACATGAAAATATAAGCAAGTGTGTGTTTACTGGTTAATACACTGCTGTTTATTTAAAATAAACCAAAACAAACCAAGCCTCACTCTTTAGAACTTTTTGTTGCTTAACTTTGCTGTATCGTGAACCGCACCGAACCGTAACCCCAAAACCGAGGTACGTACGGAACCGTGACATCTGTGTACCGTTACACCCCTCGTATTGACTGATTATTTTATCGATTCATTCATTTTTTTAACGTTTAGAATTTGAGGCTTATTGATCACTGTGTAAAACAAAACATTCTATCATAAGCCAAAGTATATTAGTCCAGGCCTGAAGGGAAAATGGGCACTGAAATGTGAATAGACATCACAGTTATTATATTGTAAATACATAATGAAAATTTAAATTTGAATGGATCATTTTCATCATAAAAAACATGATGCTTTACAAGGTTAAAAAAGGTTAAAAAACCAATTTAATACTCATGTTACCTATTTTTTAAAGGCTGAGCCAAGAGATCTGAAGAACTGCTCTGCTTTTCTACCACTTATACAAAAGGAAACAGGTTAATTTGTTTTTCAGTGCTAAAAGAGCACATCTTCAGTCACTAGTTAGGGTATCTAAGGGAAGAATAAAAGGGAAAACTACTATGAAAATGTTTCAATGAATCTGTTCAAATAGATCTATACAAACAGAAATAACTCACCAAATTATCAGTACTGAACAAAATTTATCTTCATGGTGGCAAATGAACTTGACTGTGTGTTTAGTAAACCACGTTGCTGTTGTCTACCCAAGTAGAAATGCCATCAGACTCCTCTGTCTGCATGTCTAATAATCAGCAGCTCTGATCTGAACACCCTTTTTAGCACAAAAGCAACTTGAGCACTAATAGCTCTCCCTTGTGGAGAATGTCCAGGCTTCAGAGCGTGGTTTAATCATTCAAACTGCTAATCACTCCTGAGGATGTGCATTTTAGGATGCATTTCTTTAACTGAATAATCGAGTAATTATGACAGCCCTAAAACTACCATTCAGCATTGGACCTATAGATGTAAACACTCCTCATGGTGATACTTTTTTCTTGTGACAGTAACCTTTACTGCTTCACATATTCTGATTCTCTAGGAGTGAATATAGTCACCGAGTTGTCAATTACTGGCCTTTAAAGACACATAAGAGACCCAAGTTCAGTGGTGCACATCACTGCTTTAATGTTAGAGATGGCTGCATTTCCACCAGTTTCATTCTGTCATTTTCATGCTGCACGCGAGTAATGTAATTTGATCCATTCTGTCTTTGCAGCCATTAACAAAATTTTCAACAAGTTGCCCTAATTGGTATGTATGCATAGCTTGTACAGCTCAGTGATGACATAATGTACTTTAATGCTCCCATATAAACACCAAGACCTAAGGTTGACAGTCCTAAAAAAAAACAAAATCCCGAATGGACCTAGACAGTGTACACGAGGTGTTCTGCAATGTGTGAGACCCCTTTTTAATAAACACAAACAAGAAACCTGAAAGTGCATGTTCAGAGCCAAATGCAAGTGTGTAATGTGTTTCCGCTGTGCGAGGAAAAAAAAAAAGAAACTTAAAATCAATACGTTCTTCTTTTTTTTTTTTAAATGTCAAACCCCTTTGTGCCAGCCACCTACCCTTTCTCTCTCTCTCTCTCTTTCTCTCTCTGCCTGTCTCCTGATAGGTACGACCCTGAATTCCTTGTCTGGAATCAAAATCAAGCCGAACAAAGAATGACAAAGTAATCCAGCATTTATTTTACATTCTCCTTTTCATCTGCACCTCTCCTCTTTTCTCCTCTCTATTCAGAAAGCAATGACAGAACAGATACAGCACTAGAGAAGAGTAGATAGCACTGCATGAATGAGATTTATTATATCGCTCCATAAAGATTGGAGTAGCTCTACAGAAAATTTCATTTGAAACTTATGAAACATAATAAAGGAAAATTAGGACCAATTTTGTCGTAGTTTTGCAGATTCAGTGTAAACCTGAGTCCATGTCTCGTCTGGTGTTTCCGTAGTGTGTTTAAAGAGATTAGATTCCTCATAAAAAAAACATCTACTAGTTTACCATGGAGCTCTTGAGCTCTGGATGAATTTTAATTTTATGTTAGTAGATAAGAGGCGGTAGATTTTCAATAGCGACTGTATGGACAGTGTCATACTCCAGGCTGTGCCAGTGTCTTGGTTCCCAAAGAGTAAGGGATGTCCTGGATTATATGATTCATTTGTCCTTTTGCTGCAGAGCATCACATTGCGTCTGTGTCAGCTTTTTCTGCTCCATCATTCCTTATTGTTTTATGTTTCAGCATGATTATTTCCCCATTTTATTTACACTTTGCAAGTGTGATCTTATGTTAATGTAACAAAACCAGTTTGTCCAGTTATTTATAAAACAAGGTATACAAGTTGTCATCTGGTTGTGTATCAAATTTAGTGTTTAGCACTAGTGTGTGTTCAGTATTTGCATTATGCAAGAAAGAGTTTCAGATTGGCATAATACTTTTGCATTGATCTTCTGCTGTGTTTAAATAAAAACCTGAATTGACTGCAGCTATGTATATTAATTCTTAGTTTTCTTAGTAGCGAAGCATAAATACTTTGTCTCAGGCTGATTTACCGCTGATTCGGTTTCTTTCTCAAAGGTCATTTAAAAGCCATTCATTGTATTTGTTGTTTTTCCACTTTTATGATACTGTTCCTGTTTTTTCACTCACTTTTGATTTTGGTCAAATGTGTAAAAAAAAATTCAGACCTTCATATACATAAACTATACATAAACATTCACGAGATCTTGGTGGTGTTTATGCCAGTTTCAGTGCTAACAGCTCCCCTTCGTGGAAAATCTTCAGCCTGCTAAACAAGAGTAACTTAGAGCATGTATGTAAGTTACAAGACAGGTCCATAGGGTGTTACGCTGTAAAAAAAATACAGTAGAACCTTTGCACAAGCTCATTGGTATGCTTGTGGCATCTAGTGGTGAAGCTGCATATCCAACAGGCGTCGTTGCATGCGAGCCTCGGAACAGTGTTGCTTCTAGAATGTACTGACTTTCTGCTTCACACCCTAAGTGTCAGTGGCAGGAGGCTGTGCAGTCACTGAGCTTGACGGAGGCACTTTCTGACCTCAACTTGCCCAGTGGGGCTGTTCATGCTAGTGCATTGAATCGCTTATGCTGTCAACCACTCCATCTCCTAAAGAGGAGTCAGCGACAGGTCAGCCCCTCACACCCTGCTACAGCCGCTTCATTCTGTACTGCTGCCAGCTGCCCATGTCATGTATATGTGAGTGTTAGCAACTCTCTCAGATCATAATCCCTCCTTTTGAAATGTCATAACATTATGCCAGTGACATATTCTACTACAATGTGTGTTACTGCTGTGAGAATTAACCCATAACCCTGACACAGACAGCAAATGATTACAGTAGTTGGGATCCATGCTGGGCTATGATTTACAGATTAGAGCAAAGTGTATTAGAGCTGGATGATCTGAACAGATATAAGGAATATCAGACTGTGATAGTGTTGGTACATATTGCAGTTGGAGAATACTTTTCAGTATAATAAAAGCACACTTAGTCAGACCTGAGACCTATTCAAACAGGATTACACTCATGTGGGGTCCTGGGGTCCTATTGTTGGTGCTACTCTGTAATTTTATTTCCAACTTGTTCTCTTTGTTTTACACTGTTTTATATTCACAGTGTGATCAACTATTGGTTTTCAGTGATGTTACGACTGTAATGCAGACGTCTGCATTTGTAGAATATACAACCCATTTGAACTGGATTAGAATGATTACAGCAATGTTTGAATGGCTAGAGGACTCATTTGCATTTTGCAGTTTTGTGCAACATCAGCCCTATCATTTGACTGAAGATACATTTTATGTAACTTTCCCCTTTACCCCAAATGCAGTTAGTTAGCCAAGACATGTTTGTTGTCTAAACTTGGTTTGATTACTTGTGCGCTGGAGCTACAATGGTAACTAGGGTAGCTAACAAGTACTTTCAGTATTTACACCAGCAATCACCATTCTGTAAACTCCATGTCCAAATCATTTTACACCTGCCTCAAACTCTAACAAAATTAATTCTTGACTGACTATAAAAATGGATATTGAATATCTAAGAGCATTAGTAGCAGCGTTAGTAGCAGGCCTAAATTTTGTCCTAGCTGTTGTTCATGTACCGTACCCACTAATATACCAGAAGGCAAACCATTCATTGCGTAAGGCTATGCATTATCTATGTGTAGGGAACCTATGCAGTGCTTTGAAAGAACACTAGAGGAAGTAGGGAAGCCACAGACTCATTAGCGTGCTTGTTTCAACACTGTGCACACTTCAGTGGTTAAACCACAAGCCAGGGTTTCAGCAATTACATGGACTGATAATCTCCATCCTTTTTACCACATTCAGTGTATTCAGCCTGTCCCTCTGTGCGCACAGATTACCCCAGGCTAGTTGTACGACACATAAATATTTAGTTTCTGTCACTTCGCTGTCAAGTGCATAGTAAATTTGCAGAATACCCACTCATAGCTCTGAGTGAAATGAGGAACCAGACATCAGTGGCCTTTTACGAGAGCAAGAGAAGAGTGAAAATTCACAAGTCATTACCCCAGTGATTCAGCTGTCTATGTGCCTTTTAGATCCAAAAAAGCAACTTTGTCTGAGTGGGCGGATGACTCAACAAAACAGTTTTATTCCCTTCCTTCTTTTTGGCACATATTAGTCCTTTTTCCAACATTTTCCTTCAGTATGGCTTGGGTGCACACTTTTTTGGTCCTTCTACCCAGGCTGCTTCAAATTTGCATAGACCCTGTCCTTTGCAAAATACCACTCCATTAGCTCTTTCTAATAATCACACTCAGTCAGGCATCCTGGATGCATAATTTATGATTCTTTCATTTGTCTCCTTTTTTGCCTTCCTCATGCAACACAGTCAGTGGTCCATGAGAAGCTCATCCACACCCTGCCAGAGGCCCTGGGGTGATGTTTGAGCTGAGGGGATGCAGTTTGGCGCCAGTTGTTGTGCTGTTAGTGTTTTTGCCATGGGGCTGAAAGATGGGCTCACCTGACTGAACCAGGACAAAGGCCCAAAACAAAGAGCTGTCACAAGCAGCAGAGTTAGTCTCAGCCGAGTGGCTATCCAAATGTTACATTAGTTTGTACTGAGGGATTTCAGCTTTCCTGCCTGATGGCCACACTGTTGCAAACACAGTAGGGAGGGGTTCCTACGAGTATAGTCTTGCAAACCTGACTTCCTCATATCACCAGACTTTATCTGCAAAAATGTAACTGTATGTAAGTTATAGAGATGCTCCGATCAGCATTTTTGGGGCCGATCACCCATTACCGATCACCAAGATCATGATCTGCCGATTGCCGATCACAGAATGGCAGGGGAATGGGAATCTTTTACCTATAT
>JBBPDE010000011.1:14100455-14111459 GCA_037974605.1 Nannopetersius ansorgii | reverse complement strand
ATATTATTATAAAATATATATACAAATATATTACTGAGTACATTTCACAATATATGAATACACATAAAATATATTGTTACATCATATATTGAGAAATATATTTTTGTTGCGTAAAGGGTAGTCAATCAGCCAATATATATTTGGTGTCTGAAGGCGTGTTGCTAAGTAATGATAGAAAGTTATGCAAACTAATTCGCATCGTACCAACTGCTTGCCTAAATAATCACATATGTCTGGTCATTTCAAAGACAGTAATACCTCAGTTTTACACGGATCAGGAATCCTCCAGTTTTACGCAGATCAGGAACTCATCGTTTTACGCGGAAATCACCACAATAACTTGGAAACTGCAAAGTTCCTCGCTTTTGAGAACCGAACTGTATTACTGGAACCAGCCCAGCGGTGGCAGTAATATACTGAAAAGTTGTCAACCACCATAAAAAGAAGAAGCCAGCTGCAGCATATCTGCTCTGTGTCTTGTCCTCTTTTTTTAAACTTTCTCCGGCAAATTTTCAAGTTATCTCAGTTTATTTAGTATTATTAAGCTGTGCCCTGTCTAAACATAGAGAGAGTGGAGAGAGAGTTATTTCAATGTTTTAAAGTCTTTTCACACTTCTAATACTAACCACTAATGCTAACAGTGTTTCTCTCCGTCTCACACACCCACTCGCTCACACAAACACACATACACAGAGTCATTGGACGCTGTTAATGCTAACAGCTAATGCTAATGTTTTTTTAAGCAATTTTCTGATTATGATTATTTATTTACCTTTATATTTTCTGCATGGGTAATGAATTAAACTCTTTTTAACCAAAACACAACAACATGGTTTTTCAATATATGGGGGTGCTCTTGGAACATAACCCTGCAAAAGCAGGGGATTACTGTACACTTTTATAGTATGTAGTAGTAGTAGCAGCTAATCACAGCATTTGTAGAACCATTTTAAAGGCTCCGCTGTGTCTGTACTTTTGTCTTTTTTTACATAATAGGTCATAGTGTCAGAAATCACACATGTAAGTCTATTTTATATTACATGACAACTTGCTACGAGAAACAAGTGTTTAGTGATATAGACAGTTTGTCCAGTGCTAATTGATAATGTTTAAGCATCTGTCACCTTCAGACACTAAACATGTCTTGGCTGAGGGATGTTGGGGTATAGAAAAATGTCCTATTTCCAGCTTTTTAATGCGAATTATTTCACTGTTTCTCTCTTCTTTTTTCTCGTATTTTATCATCATGACCATGCTTTTATGCCATTATACCCTGCTTTTCATGTGGCTCTATTTTTAGTGTCTTTTGAAACAGAATGCTTAATTTGTTAATTAGCCCTCATTAAATACTTGCTACAGTTTAACATAGCACCTATAAGATGGTTTGTTAATGATCTGCTAATTGTTTACAATTAGGGAAATTATACCAAAGGATAGTACACACACTTAACACTGCCCTATGAAGGACATTTAATTAATGAGTATGAGACACTGGCAAAAGATAAAGGCCTATTTCATAACGCTTTGTTTAGGGAGCCGTGGTTCAGTGCCAGTTCCTCTCACTAGCATTTACTCAGGACACAGGAAAAACAGCGCTTCATTTTTCCAGCCGAGACATTTCATAAATGTCAAACACAAAAATTGAAAAATGCTTGCATAAGAGAACGTCCTCCACACAGCCTCAACATTAGGGAGTAATCAACGTGTCCATCAACGTAATAATCAGTATGTTCTGAGAGTTCGAAGAAACAGCCAAAGCACTTAAAATCAAGAGGCAAGATGTAGCTGAGCCAAAAGGCCGTGTTTCGGTAATGCTGCATGTGGAGGGGCACAAATTCCTGTGCATTTTCACGTTTTCCTGCTGATCTCATTAATATCAACTTTTTAACACGGCCAAGTGAAAAAAGAAGAAACTGACTGATGTAAAGATTAAGTTGACTTCACACTAAACTACTGCTTGAATCATATTTCAGATAGCAAAGAAACAATCAGCCAAGAAATATTTGGTGTCTGAGGTTTGCTTCATTCATTTTACACCGGAGCTGTGAGGCTGATGTAGCTAATAAGCAATGGATTATTATCTTTCTTCATATCAGTGCTGTGAAAATTACATGCCTTAACCGTCACACACAAACTAAATCAAGTTAATTAGGTAACTTGCCTATATGGTTTCTGACATAGTATGACCATCAGAAACAAAAGCACCAGATTTACATGTTCTCTCATGTGATTACTTAACAGTTCGAAGTGATTTGAGCCAAGTGTGTGGTGATTTAGGCACGCAATCTGTACGTCTTGTACATTAATCTTAAAACTAGAAAAAATAAGCTTTGGACAGATAGCTAAATAACTGTATTTGGGGCAAGGGGAAGCTCTATAAATTAAATTTTCCACTTTTCTGTTTCTTAGATAAATAAATGGAATATAATAAGTGCAAAAAGATAGTAAGGGATGGACAGCAAGTGTGGCAGTGATTTCAGAGTGCTATAGCAAGGAGAATCCTAAGCTGCTCCCCTCCTGTGGGCTTTCAGAGTGCATACTGGATTTTGCCTCACGGGACTAGGTAGATCAGCTGTGTGTACAACACTCTCTGCCCTTCTGGAAGCTCCAACTTGTCTTTACAGCACATTTCAGAACATTTACTTATTTTTTATAGTTGAATAAGCTTTTTCATAATTATTTAAAGCTTTTAAGGCAATTGACATACCGCTTGTGTTTTTGGGTAAAATATGTTGATGTTCTTTTGCATGCTTCCAGAACAGCTACATACATACCCGCCTCTGCTTCACTCACTGGTGGTATTTTTGTCTGGGTTTATGCAGGAGTACTGTGGAACTTATCCTCGTGTGATGCACTGAAGATGCCTATAATCCAGGATGCTCTGGCGGTGCTCACCAACACCATCATTATCCCTCACTCAGGCTGGGACTCCTCTCCCCTCCAAGACGAGCGCAAGCTGCACCTGCACTCCTCACAGGTGCTCCGTAATGCCACCGGCTGCCTCAGGTAAAATGTCCAGCACACACACTCACGCTCACACTAGGGCATTAACCAGATTTTTTCAAGTTGACTAGTCGGTCAGCAAAGGCAAAGTTGAGTCAACCAGTCATTTGATGACATCATCACACATGCAGTGGAGAAACACAGGTGTCCAACACTGAGCAACTTTTATTAGAAGTTCTCTGTAACATTAACACTCAACACGACAATTAAACAAAACAAAATAAAGGATGATACCTTGAATTTTCTGGTAAATTTAAGTGTACAACTGAGAGTGGAAACAGCCGCGGCAGGATGACTCCCTGCAGTGCTAGCGTTAGCTAGGTGCCGTGCAGAACGCTGGAACTGTTACTGTACTTTAACACCAACTTACAGGTTGTGCGGGTCTCCCTGCTGTTTGTGTGTCTAGAGTGAAGAATGTCCACACATGCGATGTGTGTCTTTGTTCACTGCTGCATGTCTCTCGTCTTGTTGTGGTCTCGTGTCTAGATTCCCCTCGCGCCAACGTTACCGCCATTTTTATGAAGGGACTGTAATAATTAGTTAAACCAAAGAACGTGTCAGCATTAGCCAATCAGAGGCAGAGACTGCATTGTGTACACAAGCGAGGGCAGAAAGAAAGGAAAAAAACGCGACTAGTCGACTTCTCTCAGGGGGCGTCGACTCATGCCTCTGAAGTCGACCTTTGTGTTAGTGCCCTATCGCGCCCACAGTTTGTGACGTCTGGTCAGTGGCCGCTGGGGGGTGCTGGGGTTTTCATTTCAGGATTAAGTGATTGTGTTTTGATATTGGTTCAAGGTGTTTTGTGTTCTGTATTTATGTTATAGTTAGGTGGACCTTGGTTCTCAGTCCACCGTTGCCTTTGCCGTCAAGCTAAACGTAGCCTTACTGATACAGAGCCTTTGCATAGGCCTTGTATGTGATAGTGTGCCTTTTGTTTTGACTGTGAAGTCATTCTGGCCCACGAGCCACTTTATGTTCTGTTTGGTGAAAATAAAGAGCAACCAAAGTCATGGAAGCTTACCTGCAGTCGTGTGGGGAAACACTTGGCGACGTGACAAGTTGAGAGGTGGGGCAATGTTTAGGTGGGTGCTATCAAAGTAATATCTACATGAATACCAGGACCCAAAGTGTCCTAGCGAAACATTGCCCAGAGCATCACACACCCAGCCATTCACAAAAGGAAAGCCAAATGTTGTTCATCAGACCCAGCCACCTTTTTTATTGATCCAGTTCTGATGCTCACTTCCCATTAAAAGGTTTTTCAGTGGTGGACAGTTTGTGTCAGATCACTTTTATTGCTCTCTACACATCAACTTGAAAATCTGGTTACTTGCTGCATAATATATCACACCCTCTCACCCCTATTTTGGTGCAACATCACAAAAAAAAAAAAAAAATTTCGCTTCAACTGTCAGTGGTTTTAATATCATGTCTGATCAGTGCATGTATACACACACATGTAAACGCATGTAATCTTCATCTGAATTCAAATAAACAGAGCCTCCATAGCTGTTGTTCATGGGGCATGACCAATACATGCTTAGCACCAATGGAGTGTTTCCGTAGGTAGTGTGTAATGAGAAAGCCTCTTATGCTGCTTACTGTGCCTGGCTTTTAAGTGGCTTAGCCTTTGTTCAAAAAGATTTACTGCCCTATTATGCTATGATTTAGACTAGGTGTTTGCAAACAGAGTGTACAGTACTTCATAGAATTGCGTCTTTTCCAAACCAAGTGGGGCAGCTGGTAGCCTAGTGGTTAGGGCATTCGCCCTGTGGTCAGAAAGTCGTGGGTCCAATTCCCAAGACTGCTCAGCACCTCTGAGGTACCCTGAGCAAGGTACCATCCCCACACACTGCTCCCCGGGCACTGTGTTCGTAGCTGCCCCCTGCTTCACTTGGTGAATGGGTTAAATGCAGGGGAAGAATTTCATGCTGTTCACACTGTGTGCTGTGATGTGTTCACGTATGACAGAATAGTCACTTTCATATAATGTTTAGCAAGTGTCAGGGTGTATGTACTGGACTCTTTTTTTTGTAGATGAAATAAATTTGCTAATCAGCTTAGTGGCCTGCAGGAAACACTCTGCCTGATAAGGGAAGCTAATTGGTTTGAGTAAATGGGTTTCAGTTACATTTGATAAAGTGTTGAGGTGTAGTGATAAGTTGTGTTATGATTTATATTAGTTTTTTTGGGTTTTTTTGTCTGTTTTATGTTTTCAGAGTGAAAATGTAGCATCAGATTCAGCCAGTTCAGCAGGGGACTGAATCTGTTGTGGGGCTTCATTATAGGATTCTATAGTTCTGGACGTGTGTCAAAGACTGCATGATTATAGAACTGGCACAGGGAAACAATTGGCAGTCTGTCAGGCATTTTTGCTCCTAATATGCTGGCCACCCCCTGTGTGTGTCTAGAACTGCCCGTCCAGGAAGAGTAATGAGATCCAATGCTTTTGCCTGTCTTTTTTTTTTTTTCGAGGGGAGGACTGTAGTTGGCTATTAATTTAAGCTATATTGGCCATGACTCTGCGCTATTTTGATGCATTTTGTTTTTTTGTTTTAATGCTATGTTAAACATGTTTGGTTTTTTTTGCATTATATAGCTGTGATTCCCAATACTGCTCCTTATTTTTCTATACAGTTGAATAAGTTCTGTCAACAAGGCAGCATATTTCATCAGAACACCGGAAGAATTATGTTAGGGGTGGCGTATGAGTGAAATGCGCGAGACGCCGAGTGCAGCATCTCCCAGAAGATGCTTCCAGCCCTTTTAAGTCATTTGTGAGGAACAGCCAAAGAGTGGCAGACAAGTTATTAAACAATTTGCAAGACACCACCAGAGTTGTGATTAAAATTGGTGTGGAAAGGCCTTTATTCTGATTGTATTTCTTTTATTCAGTGACAGAATACACAGTAGCTTAAAGAAAGCAGTTACACGTTCACATTCATTTTACTGCCTAACCTGGACCTTTGATTTTAATACCAAGGCAAAGTCTCTGAATGTACTGCGGGCAAAGCAATACACCTGGTTAGATGTGTCTGACTTAATTAGATGCTTAATTGGGACAGGTGTAATAGAGAAGGAAAAACTGGTATATATGCAAGGCTGAGCTACTCTAGGACTAGGATTAGAACCACTGTCTGGTTTGGTGCTCAGCAGAATGATATGCACCTATCCACCCCATGCCTCTTTCACCATGACTAGGCATTAAAAGTTGTCTGGAGCGGAAAGACAACTCTCTCTCAGTTTTTGAGACAGCAGGTTGGCAGTGGAGGAAGTGCTGAGTCATGTTGGATGTGAGCTAGCTGGCCCAAGCTGTCCCTGAAGCCCTTTGTGTTAATTAATCAGTTTCACGGCTGACCGAGGATTCAGGAGCCCGATTGAATCTTTAATGGTCGAATGCGGTTGCCACGGCGCCTGCATGCATGGTAGACACTCCTTGGCAAGTGCTGGGGGATCAGGATGTAGCTTTTGACTCTTCAAAACCATCTTTGGCACTTGGGATCCTGGCCTCCGATGAGTCCTCCTGGACAATACTGAAGCTCTACAGACTGCAGGCACATAGCCGCTAGATTTGCAGTTCACAGTAGATACATGCACTTTTCCTACTCCTGTTTCCAAAACTGTCCGGAAAAAAAAAATATGTTAAAACAGTGGTTGTTTTTAACTGTTCAGGACTTTTGTTTGACTTTGTTTTTTTTTTTTTGTTTTGTTTTATACTTTTCTTAAAACCGCTTAAGAGTTTTAATTTGTAGTCAGTCGGCCCAAACATTTTTTTGTGTCGGATGTTAACACAATTTGGAAGCTAAATAGTACACACTACTAAATATTAAGACACTCATTCCTCAAACTGCATTGAGTATTGAGTCCCTTGGATACACTGTCTGGATACACTGTCACTGATTTTACCCTGAAGGTTATATTATTATATTATAGTATAGTACAGCTTTCGAATAGTTATGAAAGATATCTTGTCATTTCAAGGTACTCAATGCAATGAGTAGTTGGCCCTTGTGTTGGCCCTTATGTATTATGTTGTACCTTTTGGCATGCATTTATATTGTTTGTACCCTAAATGTTTAAATTAGACCATGGCAGTACCTTTTTATACCAGTGTAGACTTGCTTATTCAAGATTCAAGAGAGTTTATTGTCAACCCAGCCACATACACAAGTACACAGAGGGTTAAAATGGTGTTCTCTGAAGCAAATAGTGTAAGATAGATAAAAGTTTACCAAAAAAAAAGGCAGACAAAGAACAGAGTCAAGAAGCTGCTGCAACTTTATATTGCAGCATCTAAGCAAAACAGTACAAAACTGCAAGTTTAGTGCAGTTTTTGGAAAATGTTGGTGCAGTGAGTATAGGATAGTTAAAATGATAGTTATGTCATTTCCAACACAATATACTGTTGTGTATATTACTGAGTCATTGAGGCTAATTGGGACCAAACCTTGGTTAAGTATTTACATTTATGTAAAGTGGAAACCAAGTCAACATGTAATGTGAATGTGATGTTTACCAAACTATTCCTTGTTTTAGATTATGATCATAGTCAGCAAAACACATAAATACTTTTCAGGGCTGTTTGTTTTACACTGTTTTCACAGTGTAATCAGCATGGTGACACTGACTGTCCTTGTGTTTTTTCCCTAGGAACGTGAGCTCTGCTGGAGAGGAAGCACGACGCAGAATGCGGGAGTGTGAGGGGCTAACAGATGCGCTCCTCTATGTCATCCAGACTGCTCTGGGCAGCAGTGAGATCGACAGCAAGGTCTGGCCCTTTGCTCTGCTATGTTACCAACGTGCAAACTCTGGGGATGGCTACAAACTGTCCTTTTACCTGCCCCTGTCTAGAGTGTTGGAGGATTGAGAGTTGCCCTTTCTGTAGCCAGGACAGATGCTGGAGACTAGGTTAAATAAATAATTAAAAAAAAACCTACAGTATCACTGAATATACAGTTTACAGACACTACATGTATATGTGGAGCTAATATAGAGGCATATGAGGAGTGCTTTATCATAGGTGCACACATTTGTTTTTATTCCTTCTGTTAGAAATTGCCGTAGTGTTACTGTGTTCCTCCCTTGCAAATGTGTCAGTGGTTTCAGTAATAAGAGTGGGTTGTAGTAATTGTATAGATTAAGTTACAAAGTTAGACACCTCCTATATTGAGTTTCTACTTTAATGGAATTTTGAGACCTCTTTGTTACTGTAGGAATACTTTGTGAGAACCAGTCAGAGAATAAAAAAAGAAATCCCTCTGAAACCGTTTACAAGATCAAAGTCCTCTCTTTTGTTTTGGCCTGCCTCACTGCCCATGACAATAGGATTAACTTTCCTTGCTCTCGACTGGACTCCATCCAGAGGACCAATCTAACAAAAATCTATTAAGAACACAGATGCAGTAATGCATGAGCTTTTCAAAGAGGATCAATTGTCTCCTGAAAATGAAAGAAACATTTGGATAAGCCGAACTTGTCCGAACAGACATTGTGGTGCTTTTTGTCATACCAAAGATAGTGTCAGCCCAGGTAATTTAGTTCCTTCTGAACTTAAACTGAAATGTTCCAGTGCTGATCCATTCTTGCAAATTTGAAGTTACCTAATAAGAAAACATTGTATTTCTTTCTACCCCCCCTTCACCTATCTCTCCTTTCTCTTTCTTCTGCATCCTTTGGATCCAAAAGACAATAGAGAACTGTGTGTGTATCTTGAGGAACCTGTCCTATCGGCTGGCAGCTGAGACATCTCAGGGGCAGCAGCTGGGCTCGGAGGAGATGGACGGGGTGCTGTGCACTGACGCCAGCGGGAAGGACGCCGAGAGCTCCGGCTGCTGGGGCAAGAAGAAAAAGAAAAAGAAGAGCCATGATCAGGTGGGCCACAGGCCCAAGCGCCGCAGCTGCAAGCAATTAGCACCATTTAGCAGCCCTGCCATTCAGGCAGCCCACATCGCCAACCACATACCCCCCCAGCAGGAGATAATTACTTACTTTAGTGGGTTGATTTCATTTAAGCTCTGAAAACAGTAGGAAGAGAAGGGCAACGGCCGAGTTCCCCCGCAGCACCGTGGGCTGAAACGGGAGGTATAAGGTTGTGTTATCTTCTTTTGTAGCTTTTAAATTGCAAAATGTATGAGCGTACACCCATCATTTACAATGATGCACATGCACATCTGGGAAGGTGATGAATGAAGCCGTGTTTAGGACAGCTTGATTGCCGCTGCTTGGTAAATGACTGTTTTTGCTGTAACTGATTAGCACGTCTTGAGATCTTGCCATATGTTTCATATTATTTTATCAAGCCATGGTTGTCTAATTTTTAGATCAGATGGTTTTGTTTCTCGGCATGTTAAAATGAGCTTATTCAAACTAGCTGTTCTTCTAATGGGACTTGTTCCTCTTCCGGCACTCTCAGTGGGACGGAGTGGGGCCATTTCCAGACTCTGGTGATCCTCCGAAGGGGCTGCAGATGCTCTGGCATCCATCCATCGTGAAGCCATACCTCACACTACTTTCGGAATGCTCCAACCCGGACACGCTGGAGGGGGCTGCCGGGGCCCTACAGAATCTTGCAGCGGGCAGCTGGAAGGTAGGCCCCACCCCAAAACCAGTGAGTAACCCCACCCCACTCAGAGCCAACAAACAACCAGGTCATGCCGCACTATAACTGTCACACTTGTGCAACATTCATGCAGCTTGAGCTGCTTTTCTGTTGTGCTCTGTGATAAAAATCAGTAGTCTCCTGAGCTCTGGCCCATATTTATCATTTACACATACACAGACACACACACACACACACAGCCACACACACACACACACACACACACACACACACACACACACACACACACACACACCATAGGAGATGACATACATTCAGTAACATCTTCACTACAAATATTTGATCTGTGATGGTATTCTGCACTATGACACCCTTTACTGTTCATATAATTCCCAATGGAAGTGCCCTGGGGAAAGTCCACATTTGCAAATCAATTTCTACTCTAATCTAAATTCAAGCTTACTTTGTAAACATCACTTTTTTTTAGACAAATACTATGTCAGAGCTCAGATTTTTCTGTAGATGAAAATATGTTTACAGCCCATGTGTAAGAGCTGTTGTCCTTGGTGGCTTGCAGTGGTCAGTGTATATTCGTGCAGCAGTGAGGAAAGAGAAAGGCCTGCCCATTCTAGTGGAGCTTTTGAGGATTGATAACGACCGTGTGGTTTGTGCTGTCGCCACAGCACTCAGAAACATGGCCTTGGATGTGAGGAACAAGGAACTAATTGGTAAGTTTTCATTTGTGTGATTGCGGAAGCAGTCATACTTTGGTTCTTCTTTATTTTTTTATTTTGTTTTGTTCCACCCGTTTTGGTGCCACTTCTCATTAGAGCCCTTACTGTATTTTGGAAAAATTGCAACGTCAAAATGTCCGTTAACATCAGGTGCAGTACTTCACCTTCAAAATATGTACCAAGAGAGTGTCTATAACATCACAGCTTAAGAAAACGCAGAGAAACACAACTGCAGAGAAACAAACGCGGAGCTAAACACACAGCAGACTATTCAACAGACTTTAAGATATTCAGGTCTGCTATGAAAGAGGATTTATTTAGAATAATGAGCTGCTAATGTGGCTGCGCATGCAGCCGTCTTTAACCAGCGAGTTACTGAATACTGAGTGAAGAGAATCAGGAGAGTGCAGGTTTGAATCCATGTTGCGAGATATATATATAGTTTTTTTTAATTTATTTATTAGTACGAACTACTTACATCAAACATTTAATGAGGACATTAAATTGTATCTTCTATAACCAACATTGAATAAATGCAGCATCAGAAATTTACTGTTGTTTCAGGTTGATTCTTGCAAGTGCTCCTAAAGCATTTTGTATTTGGCAATAACTGCAGCTTTAGAGATTTTAATGTGTGTGTGTGTGTGTGTGTGTGTGTGTGTGTGTGTGTGTGTGTGTGTGTGTGTGTGTGTGTGCGCGTGCGTGCGT
>JBBPDE010000011.1:14057121-14068505 GCA_037974605.1 Nannopetersius ansorgii | reverse complement strand
TTAAAATAAATAAACACTTGAAATATATCAGTCTGTGTGGAATGAATGTATACATTATACAAGTTTCACTTTTTGAACGGAATTAGTGAAATAAAAAGACTTTTTGAAGATTTTCTAATTACATGATCAGCATCTGTAACTGTAACAGAAGAATAGTGCAGAAAGAAGCATCTTAACAACCTCTGAAACAAGTTTTTGCATTTGTATATTACACATTTAAAATTTACAAAAATACATTCAGTATTCTTTTATGGCTTTACTAGCTATACAAAATATTCATGACTACGGACTTGCAAAAGCCACTTAACTATAATGTGGTTCACCAAAGAAGTGTTATAAAGTTTACAAGTAATTGTCAGCAAATGGGATGAAGGTTAATTGCATTTAAAAGACAGCCTAGAACCTAGAAAAGAAGCCTAGAGCCTAGAAAAGAAGCCTAGAAAAGAAGTCCTTGTGAACATTGTTCTGGCAGTGCTTGCAGATTCAGTCTATCCAGTTAATGTTACTTCTGTCTAGCAAAAAAAGGCTTCTTAAAAATAAATTGACGTGAAATTAAAAAAATCACAGAGTTGCTCGCAAGATACACCAGTCGTTGATGAAGGGATCTGGAGTGTAGTCTGTACGTGAACACATTTGTGTTGTATAACTTCGGCTTTGGCAGGTTACTAAGCCAAACATGTCTGGGTTTTTTGTTAGGCTGAGGACACAAACCTGGGCTTGGAGAATTGGGTCAAGCACATTGTTGTGGAAACTGTCTCCAGGTGGGTTCATCTCTGCAGAGCAACACATTTTTTGCTACCACATTTACTAAATTTTATTATTGTTCCGCCTGTAAACCAATCAATTTAAAGAGTAAAATGCAAGCAGAAAACATTCTGAAGGCATGGCACAAAATCTGCATATGCTGTTGCCTTTATCTTGTATGACTCCCCGCTCTCTATGTAGTACATTATAGGTAGCCTAGCGGTTAGAGCATTCGCCCTGTGATCAGGAAGTCGCGGGTTCGCTTCCCAAGGCCGCTAGCCACCTCTGAGCACCTCTACCCTGAGCAAGCTGCTCCCAGGGGCGCTGTGTTCCTAGCTGCCCCCCTGCTTCACTTAAATTGGGCCTGAAATAATGGCTTCTGCAGCCATTTGGGATTTAACCATAGTGAGTTATCCTAATTATTGGGGCCCTTGATAGATATTTCTTTTCATTTTCTATATCATTTCTTCAATTCACACTGGGAAACAGTTTTTAAATTGAAGACACTGACCACTGGAGTACCACACTTGTGATTTAATATTTGTAAAATTCTCCACAAAAAAAAAAAAAAAAAAAATTACTTGTCTTCCAGTATTAGGATGTAATTACAGCCACTGCCTCCCAGCAGGAGTTTTTTTTTTTTTTTTTCTTTTAAACATTCAGAATACTGAATAACATCTCACACGAACATGCTCTGGAAAGGACAAGACCAAGTTAACCAAACGTGTGAGTGTTTAGTACTGTTAGCCAGCATGCCGCCAACACGCTGCTGCCTCACTTTGGAAAGGAACCTCCCAGAGAAGCTCAGAAAACAAAACACAGAACATGAGACTGATTGCAAAAAAAAAAAAAAAAACAGCTGTCACTAGATGCACATATAAAAATAGAAACGTTTGCCTTTTAAAGGAGCCCAAACAATATTAAGAAGCATACAGTATCTAGAGTTGGTGTCAGATACTGTAAGGTCACTTAGAGACTCTCAGCGCTGAAAGACCATCTCTAAAGCGTTCTGCAACAAGTTCAGTCAATCAGAGGGGAGATCTGTAACTCGTGACAGAGATGGGGCAATATGAAATGGAGAGAAAACAGACCTTGCTACAAAAACATGTACATGTATTGTAAAGTTTACACTATGTACAAATTTGAAAGATTCCCTCCTGAACTATAGCCACAAAAAGAGAATTTTTTTTCTGCCAGACTTGTACCAACCCATTAATTTGCCTCGAGACAAACCTGCATCGGTTTGTTTAAGCAAGGCGAATTAACACCGCGTCAAAAAATGGTCTAAAGGGTTTCCAAACTATTGCTGTTTAAGACATTCCGAGATGCTCTGAAAAAGCAAGTTATGTTTGAGCTAGAATAACATCAGTAAGTTGGTGAAGTAAAAAAATTGTACTTTTTTGGGCCATGCTGAGTACAAGACAGACACACAACAGTCAACATCTTACAACTTGGACAGCAAACTATTATGCCTAGCCACTGAAGAAATAAGCACTCTAGGACAGTCTCAATCTGTTGGAAAGGATGAACAGGTTTTCAGAGCTGAACAAAAAGCTAGGGGCAGAAGTAAGCTTTGTAGCTCACTGTGAGCCATAAACACTACCATCCAACTTTAGCTCAAGCTGCTTGCTGCTCGTATACTACATGCTTCAGGAGAATTAATGGCATCCAGTACAAACCGAGACTGAAGGACCCCGCCCACCCCTTCTCCACAAAAAACAACTAAAAAAATAAAATGAGCTGGACTTGTCCGTCTTCGGAGGTATGAACCTCAAATCCACTTACAGCCACTTCTGCTACACTGGTTAAGATAAGGGCAGTTTGTGACCAGAATGCTTTCAGACAGCTTCACCTCAGCCCCACAGCCTGTCATTATCACATTCCCCATAGAAATGGAAACAAATAAATAAAAGGCTACTATTGTTACAGCTGAGTCCCATGACGTGTTTTTGAACGAACTCTGGGCCCCTGAACTCTTGGGCCTCCCCAAAAGACTGGAGAGAACTAGTTAACTGGCTTCATTTCTGACCGAGCAACAGGATTCCACAAAATAAAGTGACAACCAATTTAATAAATTAATATACATATGTAATTTTCTTCTTTTTTTTTTTCCAAAGATGTACAGTGACATTTTTAAATCCAACCTGCTTGAACTGCCTTGAAGGATTTCTCTTTCTGTATGCTTATGAACATTCTATAGTTCTCCAGCAATGCTTTGTAGGCGAGATCAGAGAGGCCAGGAGTCATTGAGAGTTCTTGAACGCTGAAGGACATGAGAAATGATGGACACGCGCACCACAGTAAAGGAGAGAACGAGGTTTAAGGAGGAGAGGGGTACACTCCCTCATCCACACACATACACACACACACACACACACACATACACTCTCTCTCTCTCTCGCTCGCTCTTCCTCTGGTCTTTATTCTTGCGCTGAACTGTTGTGTGTGGTGGTGGTGCTGCTGGGTTTACCAGCTTTTCGTTCGTAGTTCACAAGCCGCTGTCCTACGAGATACCTGTCGGAGCAGAACAACATAAAACCAAACGAACAGGAAACACGTTCTACCTTTCACAGATTTTAGCTTACACATTGTGGTACATAATACTAAAGCAAACAGACAACTCACTTGTCGTTCTTGATGTGCTCATAAAGGCGCTTAAACTGGCGGATTTGGAAAGAGAGGATTCCCATCAGAACCACAACCATTAGCAGGAATGGGTAGATTCTCCTCTGCACCAGGTTCTGCATCTCCATAGTGACCCCTAGTCAGACAAATAACAGCAATGAGTTTTCTTTTTGTATTCCCTTCAATATTTCACTCATAAATCGAAGTGAATGGGTAGACCTTGCCCTAGATTCACTGTTAAAATGGTTGCGGGGACATACCTACGACTGGGACAATGCCTATAGCAATGACGTAGGGTACACAGAGAGACAGCAGCAGCACGGCAATGACGGGGGCAGCCAGCTTTCGGATGATGAAATGGAGGTCAATGTTGCGAATTCCATTGGCATATACCTGGAGTGTAATAAAGTAATATTTGACTTTGTTTTGCCTTAACAAGTATTTAAGAGAAAGTTTTATGCACTAAATGTGAACCTGGATGTATATTGAACTAGAAGGTCCCACCTGCTCAATGACTGTTTTCAGCCACCACTGAGGGCCCATAAGGGTGATCGCGGCTATGATTTTGGCATGCAATACTCCTAGCGCCCAGTCCTGAAACACAGAAGGAAGAGAAATTGGCACTACATACTTTTAGACCTGTGATAATGCAAAAAGGCTTTAACTCTTCACACTTGTAACTTATAAAGGGTGGTAAGCTGCATTTTATATTAAGGAGTCAATGAATAAGAATCCATTTAAGGACTTCACTATCATCAAATCTATGTACTGCCTTGGCTGAATACGGTTATATTTTTCTATTAATACACAAGACACATTAAAAAGCAGATTACCTGCCAGAGGTAGAATAAAGGCGTCTGGTCCAGTGGTACACGAAGAGGAGCCACAATGACCAGCTCAAACAGCAACCCCAGCAACAGAGGAATCACTCCAGCCAACAGCACTGCCACAATAAGAGTCTTCATGATCTATGGAAACACAAACAGAAAGAAGAATCAAATACTGGACATAAAATAATGTTTTGCACAGAGTGAGTAATGTTTTAGAAACATGAATGCAGGTGCACTAAATAACAAACACGCATGCACTGCTCAACAACAGAACAAGTATAATAGTACCATAAGCGTCCACTCCTGGACTTTGAGCAGGATGACCCTCCGGCCTTGGGGCATCCAGGCTAGGAGCACGGTGATGGCCCTGATGGAGAGCCAGCACACATACAGGCCGCATGCTGCTGTGTACAGCTCATGGATCTTTGCGCTGCCCGTCCAAAATGACATGAGCCAACGTCCAGCGAACACTATCGATGGAGGACAACAAAGAACTTTAGTATAAATTACAGTTTACTTAAGGCAGTCACTTCTGTTTTGTTCAAATTAAACTCTGTTACAGCAAGCATATCTGAGATTTCTAACAAAGTATGCGGCAGATGTCTGCTAATTGTTGGGTCTAGACTTCCATTAAATGCTGGGTATATTAAGCACATGCATTATTACAACTGCGTTCCCAAAAGGCAATAAATTATAATTCAACACTGTTAGTCTGTGATATGATGGTATAATAAAGACATATTTAAGGTAAGTGACTGTTGTGTTGGTTTCATTTGGTTATGGAAGACAAATACATTTAGGATATGGTTATAGTTTCTTACCTGGTAAAGTAAGACACACCAAACTAGCCAAGAGTAGTGTCACGCACATAAAAAGTATCAGCAACACAATCTACAATAAAAAAGATAAGAAACAATCGTAAATGAATTACCTTTATATATTTATATACATATACATAAAAATTATTAGTCATGTATGTGAAAAGCATGAGTAGAGAACAGCACCCTGAGAGGGAACTTTATAGGGCGGTGGTAGGGCTGAAAGCCCACAGGTCCTCCCTGCTGCAGAATGGCCTGATGAGCAGCATGCAGACCTTCCCCAACCACTGGGATGGGGTTGGCGTTGTTACGGGGCTGTTGGTTGTTGTTGGCCGCCTGGTTGGCATTGTTCTCATTCTCCTCTTGGTCTCCCAGCAGGTACGAGTGCAGGTCTCTGAGGACAGGAAGACCAGGAAGGAGCAAACACCACATTTATAGAGAGCAAGAGGTAGCTTATTTGAATTATGCCCATTAACTACGGATGAAATCAAATTATATAAAATCATACATTAGTGATGTGGTTACATAAATCCTGATACTCACAGTAAGTAGCCAGCAGTAACTGTCCAGGCTCTCACCAGGCCCTTCAGCCACTGACGTGTGTGTCCTTGCTCCAACAAAGCTGGTAAGACCACCTGCAGCAATAGTAGCTCCAAGGACAACTCACTCACTGGAGCATCGCTGAGAAACACACACATATACACAAGTGAGATGCAGAGGCCTCTCTTTCTGCCTCTAATTAACCAGAAATGTTCCATGTCTGCTAATTGTGCTACCCCAAAGGGAATAGACACATAATGTGTAAGATATCATCCATATGATGCAATAAGCTGAGTGATGCTCAGTATTCACATCTTTCATGGGAGATCAAACTCAAACCCAGTCTTAACTTGAACACTAACTCAAATGAACTGACAGTTAAAAGTCAGGGACCACATAATGGTCGTCCTCTCAGGACTGAAACAATTGCAGGTGATGTAATTCTTTGGGGAAATCACAGCTTTTTGTCAGCTACAAACTCATTCATGTACCTGTAGAGCATCACATTGTAGGGAAGAAAGGTTGGCAAGATGTGTTTGATTATCCGAATGGGAAGCCAGAGCATCAACAGAACGATTGAACCAAACACAACCTACAAGATATATAAAAGACATGATGAGTCAGAGAACAAGGATGGACTGACAAATTAAACCAGATAAATAACTCAATATAATTAGCATAAAGCTCAGCTGCTCTCACCACTGATAATATAAATCGCCTCAGATGTCTGTATATTGGCAGGTGGATCATTTCTTGAACTGGGTTAAAATCCGGGTCATTAAGGTTTCTGAGAAACCATAAGACTCCAGGCCTAAGGACCTGTTAGCAGAAAACACAAGAGCATTTAGAACACTTTTAGTATTTGATGTGATGAACACATCTCTGCGTTATTTCTTTTCCTATTCTCAAATCACATGACAAAAACTGGCATACCTCTCGGAGCAGGAGAATAAAAGAGGCGAAGTAGAAGACATAGACCATGCCTACAAGCCAATGTAGGAACATAGTGGTGCCTGGAGTAGATTCAAAACTTAGCTCTCTGTCCTTTAAGGATGCATCAAACATTTCCTGGAGGTAGACAAAGCACTTTAAACACTGTCTCACTGCCTAACATGAAAATTCCACACTGAGGCTAATTATTCACAAACCAGAGAGCAGATATCCAGCCACCATCCACAAATGAGGGGGAATACACCAATCTCTACAACCACCAACAAGGACACCTAGAGAAAACAGAAGACGCACATCAATCAATACTGCACAACTGTTGTTGGATGCACCTTAAATCTTTGTTTCCATTTTTCAATACAGTAAGCAAATGTTTTCCCCCCAAATTCTGGTTACCAGTCTACAGAACATCAACTATATCAAGCAATAGAACATTATGATAGAAAATATTAATTGCTTACCTTAACCACAATATAGCAGACTCCTAACAATCGTCGTGATCTTTGAAATCTCACCAATGCTGCTAATCCCTGAAATTTTCACTAAGGAACACTTACGTTCTCACTGTACCACTGGAAAACTGATGTAACATTTGTACTTATAAGACGCCATTTGAATTTATGAGACCGGCCAACATATTAAATGAATCACTGCAAGTTTTATCTATTTTAACAAAAAACATGCCTCCAGCACCTGCAGGATACATGGCACACGATGAGCGTCACAGCCAACAGGACATAACCAACGATGGTGGTAATGAGGCCCTCAAAATGAGATGCACGAACCTGAAAGAGTTAAAAACCTCATCATAATTCACAGTAGCCCATTTACATCAACAATCTTCAATGATGGGGAGGGTAGAAATGGCACTCACATAATCTTCAAAACCAAGGCCCACCACTGAGAAATGCCCAATATGGTACGGACAAAAAGCTACACAAAAGAGGTTCGGTTAGACACAAACATGCGACGTAGTTACTGAACTTATTCAAATAGAATTCTAAGACATACCAAAAACCAGAATGAAGAGTGTATTGAGAGAGACCACCCAGAAGACATGTTCCTGTAACATAAACATCAATGCAAAGACTCACTTTAACAGCTGGGCCTATAAACCATTTTCAACAGATCCAGTTCCAAAATAGGCCAAATTAAATTTGATAATAAATTATGCAATCACGCACCAGAAAAACCAGAGAACCGTCCAGACCGAGCATCTGTTAGGGAAAAAACACACTGTTAAATATTTCGCCTACACCTGTTTGTGTTTATGTTTAATTAATAATAGAGAACTGAAAAGTCTAGTCTCACTCTTTCCCATGTGAGCTCCTCAGCTGCACGGTCCCATTCCAGAGCATTCCAGTTCATATCATCTGAACAAAACACACCATCAGCCCATTAGACACATTCCTTTGCTCATTATGTTCCTGCACTATGTAACCCTGAGCCAAAAGTTGATGTAAATGTTAACACAAATTTTTACATACACCAATCAGCCATACCCTTATAACTACCTGCAAACTAATATTGCCCAGGTCCCCCGGGCCAGCTCTGACCTGTTGCACTATGGACTTCAAAGGTGTGTTAATGTGTCCGACAGCTTTCTTCAATCTCTTCCATGTTTAAATAGGTGTTACATGTCAAAGTAACATCCACATAAACGCCAGGACCCAAGGTCCCAGTAGTACACGGCCCAGAGTATTGCAATGTTTCCGCTGACTTGCCCTCGTCCCAAAGTGCATACTTTGTACTCTTGCCAAAGTCTCAGAAGTCCTTGACTTGCACATTATCCTGCTTTCAACACATAACTTTTAAGAGCTGGTAGTTCACTCGCTGCACCATGACAAGCACCACTGCGACAAGATAAACAATGTAATTCACTTCACCTGTCAGTAGCTGTAATGTTGTACCTTTGAGGTATTTCTGATGACCATTCTGTTTTGCTCCTTAATTAGAAAATTGAACCAGAGATTTTAAACACTACTTCATGGAAGAACTATAGCTGGTTACTACCAACAACACAAACCAGTGTGACAGCAAAAACGGGAGTGAAACCACAGAGCTAAAAAAGTGTCAAGTTTAAAAGAAAACGAAAAACAAACAGAACAAAAAAACAGGTTCAAAATGTGTTTGGAATCAAATTACTAAATTTAAAACTGCATAAATGAAATTGTTATGAAAGCTCTGAAAATTAAAATGCCTTGTTTATCACCCATTCCTAATTCTAGAAGTATGATTGATACTTTAACCTCAATAGCTTGTTATCTGTTTTCCCCATCATGCTGTGTTAGGTGGTGAAGTACCTTGTGCACCATTGTTGGCGTCAGCGGCGTCCTCGCCCCCGGCTTCCTCCTCGTCCTCGTTGTCCAGTTCCAGGTCTTCTGCGGGGTCAGGGGGAACGTCAGGGACCTCTGCTGCCATAGCATTCTCTGCTGGGGCCTCCGCTGGTGCTGGAATGGGTTGGTTCTCCGCACCTCCATTCCCTGCACCTGCAGCCTAACCCAAAGCACGGACAGTATTACTGATACTGGTCTGTCTGGTCTTTTTAAACCGAAAACCTAATTTGCAGCAAACCTTAGTACATGTATGTACACAGAGTGAGAGCTGTTTTGAGTGTCTCTAGAGATATGGAGGCTAATAAGGGACTGCGAGCGGACACTGAGCACAGAGGCTGTTGTGCTGTCGCTCAGATCAGAATGATAATTACTGCAGAGAGAGCAAGAGGGAGACTGAAACAAATAAACAAAGAGGGTCATGGTGTGTGCTGCACAATTGGTCTCTAAAGAATATTAAATGTTAAAAGCTGCACCGATGACAATTTAAGTGAGGAACATCTTGGACATGTCTGCAAGTACAAAGTAATCTGGTATCACATTTTTCAATGTCTTTAACTGCATGTCTTTAGCAGTAGTATGCATGTTTGTGTGTATAGTTTACCTCATTGGCCTGTCCTGCTGCATTGGCAGGCTGCTGCTGATTCTGCTCCAGCCACAGTGGAGCTCCACCGTGGACGATTTGCTCTCGTAACCACACGAGGCTAATGAAGGCGCAGAGTGTGCAGGTCACCACAAAACAGCCCTGCAGACAATCCGCCAATAGGTTCTCCCTGCATGGGCGAACACACAAATTGATATCAAGCATATCAACATCCTATTGTTATAAATCCTGCTGACTATCAAAACAGCTGTCAGACTATCTAAACATCTGCCAAACATTCATATGTGCTCAGAATAGCATCTGAAATTTGTACCGAAGGAATACACTACAAGTGTTTCCCCGTTTACTTACGTGGAGAGCATATCTAATGGAAGTGTCAGGAGGGAGCTTACAGAACCGGTGAACAGACACTTATAGATGCGACCTACGCAAAAAGGAAAAAGCAGATCACTTCAGTCATATAATACTGACACAAAACATCTGAGCATGTGCCATTAATATAGTGTCTAGTGGCTTTTCAAATTTGTATGAAACCATCATTGCAAGGTTTTCCACGTCTAGGGAATGCTTACATGCTGTTAAAGGTACGACTCCCAGCCAAGCAAAGGCAACCAGCGTATAGTGGAACCAGTATCGTATGGCTGTGCCTATACTGGTCACCAGGCCTGCAAAAATGTCCTGTACTGGGAGCCGCGAAGGCATGTCTGGAGAATAGACTGAGAGAAAAAAAAGAGAGACAGACACTTTTTCACTTTTCATGCACAACTCTTAGTTTACAGTCATGATTCCTTTCATTTGTTAATAAGTAATAATAATAAGAATGCCAACATAATATTTAAATACACAATACATTTGAAATATAATAAGCTAACACACAGAAAAGCCTCTTAAAACAGGTTTTTAATCTCCCTGGGCTGCAAAGGAGCTGATACTTGTCACAAATCACTGTGAATACAGAGCATTCCATAATGAAAGATTAAAAGTGTCTAAAGTCAATGTGTGAAACACTGCTATATATATTCTTATAATAAGCAGGGAGTTTGGCTATGCATTTCAGGCATGTACTAAGCTGCACATACTGCATAAGTAGTATATTGTGCAGTACCTCATGTGAGGTCTTATTTTTAACTTGGAATGTTGACAAGTAATTCTGGGACATTCATCGTGAAATTTTAACACAATCTTTGTCCTGAAAGTAGTTGGCATCACTGCCATAAAAAGGTTTCCCAGAGAAACCACTGATGGTCTTAGAGCCAGAGTGCCCCATGGACCACAACAGAGGGGTCATTAACCCAAAAAGAGTCACATGACATCAAGTGTCATTTAACCTCATTCCACCTCTGCACAGAAACAACAGTTACTACTAGTGTGGTTTTAAGTCACGTGGCCATGCAGAACACTACAGCCTACTGACTGAGGCAAACAATACACAGCACTCAAAGGCTCACATAAAGCTCCTGTAACTGTATGGAGTCCGGTCAAAGGCCTTTACTTACTTGGCGTGAAAGCAAATCTGTGCTTGCATAATTCACAGTACTCTTTTCTGCTGTGTTTCAGCCACTGCACCAAGCTGAGAAAACAAGGTAAAAAGAGACAGACAGACTGAACAAAACTGAATGAACATATGGAATAAGGCACAACAGCATATGAGCCTCTTTTCCACACATCAACCTACATTCCTTGGTCATCCGTTATTGCTGCGGGCATCAAGGGAAAGTGTTACAGACTGCTTCAATTAAGGCATCAGCCTAATGGTTATAGTAAATCATTTGCTCAGTAAGCCAAAAGCACAAAAAAATGCCCAGTCAAAAGGTTTTTGTCAACTGAAAGGTTAAATGATGCCATTAAAGGCTACTGTAGTCCAGCAGAATTCTAGAAAACATAGATGTGTTAAATCAGTGATCCCCAAACCCCGGGCCGGGGGGGGGGGGTGAGGGGGGGG
>JBBPDE010000011.1:14043175-14057021 GCA_037974605.1 Nannopetersius ansorgii | reverse complement strand
TGCAACAAAATATTAAGTTAGGGGTACCATCATTTTTGTCTAGGCCTGTTCCATGAGTTTATTTTTTTAAATAATTCTGTTGAAGCATGGTTGAAAAGCAATGTCTGACTTTCACTGGTTAACATTCATAGAATTTTTATTTATTACTTTTGTCAGATTAAAATTATTTCTGTGACCTTTGTGAGTTTTTCTTTCATTGACCAAAGGGTACCAACAATTTTGTCCACGTGTTTCATCTAAGAGTAGCTGCATTGCTATTTAAAGTCCGACAGACATTAAATCCTTTCTAAGCATCAGTGCCATCCATATTATGGTAAGTGAATCCAGAGTCATCTCTTCATAAATGTCTTGAGGTTCCTGGCTGTATAAGGACCTAAGAACATCTCTTCTGCCAGGAGTTCCAAGCCACTGTTGTACATGGACGTTCAGTCCTACTCACTTATTCCAAAATAACTACTCACTCAGCCAGTGGGTCCTTGTCCTTTTCCAGTCTGAGACTATACAAGCTGCAGGTCTTGATAACACCTTCTTGGACAGGGTTCATACATTTCTCCTCTTCAGTCCGACCATTCACCAAAAAATGTGGTTCTCCTTCGTCGAAAAGTAATGTCTGACCAGGGATTATAAGTGATTCACAGCAGAGAGGGTATAGTATGGAGCCATACTATATAGTTAGTCCTATGGCCTTTGGTCAAAGGTGCTTAGTTTACAAGTGGATTGATAAAATGCAGATAGAATCTACTCAGTACAGTCAGATCAGTGAACCTGCTTTTTTCCTTTAAGTTATCCTCTGCTGTGCTTTCTAGATAATAATGTCATGTACACGAGACAAGTAAATTACTGAAGTTGTTTTTTAGGTGACCATTTTTTGCAGTGAAGATATCTCTCTCGGTTTTATTAAACAGCCAAAACTGGAGTTGTGATTGGAGAGAACTTGCATTGCCTCTTATGTAAGGCTTGATGTGGAGACAAGCACAAGTACTTTGTGTGGACTTGACATGTAAAAATGAGATTTAGTATAATGTTTAATAAACTTGTGAAAGGTAGAAACAATTACATGTAACAGTAATATGGCGATGATAAGGTTATGACATACAATTTCATGAAACAAAATTTACATAGGCCTGTATGTTCATATATATTAAGAGATGGTTTGGATCATTTGAATCAATGGAACATATTTCAGTGGTAGAAGTACGCTTCATTCACAGCCTCCACATTAATGACATCATACTAAACATCAAAAAACTGTACAGTGCTTGTGAGCCAGGACTCCCTCAGACTCCATCAGTCCATCACATAAATCCAAAAAAAATTAAATAAAAGTGCATTCAAAGTGTATAAGCTCCATCACATTCCAAACAATGTATAGTATTAACCATAGACAGGTGTCAATAGTATAAAACTGATTTTCTATGCACAATGGTAATGGATATTTTTTTGGTTCCTTCCTGGTTTACTCAAGCTGACATGAAAAACCAATTCATGTCCAGATAGATCTTTTTCCATGGTATCATTGTGTAATAGCCATAAAAGTGTCTGTCAGAAGTCGTTGGATATGGATCGGTGCACAGTCCTGTCCACTCTCCCATGGCCATGGCTGGTGGTGGGCCCATCCAGGTCGTCATCCAGTTCACACACCTCAGCGCCATCCTGGGAGTAGCTGTGCTTCATCACCACAATGTTCCTCCGGCCACCAGGTATGGTGTGATGCTGGAGGGGAGGAGGCTGTGGTGCCACTCCCTGCATTTCGGAGAGGATGGTGGCAGCGTCCCGCAAGCTCAGGTCGCTGCGGCTCCCTCGTGTACTAGACGCCTGTGAGCCACAGTGGTGCCCGTGGATGCACTTGGAGGAGGACCGCTGCAGCTTGGGGAAGTCTTCGGGCTCAGCCTCAGCTGATGCTGCCCGCCGCAATGCGCACAGCTCATAGTGGGGTGGCTCGAAGGCCTCATGAAGGAGGGCGGGATCAAAGTCATCCCGTCTTATGATGTACTTCTTGCGTGGCTGCTTGATCTGGATGATGATTGAAACAGTCATCAGAATAAACACCACTCCGCAAGTGATCCCAATTATGGTCATGTTGGTGTTGTCCAGGTGTTCCAAGATGGTGGCTTTCCTTTTCTCTGGATGGGAGGCAAGGCAACTAAAATGACTCTATAAGGCTATTCATAACTCAAAACTCAGGAAATGCCATAAAGCGTACAGCTAATCTACAGTTTTCACCTGATCCCAAACACAGTCAATCAATAAAGACATGACAGTACAGTAGTACAATGCAAAGAATGAACTTTGTACGTGCACCTATTTCGTTGATTACAGCTGCAAAGTCTGCATGTCTGTATCAGTCGAAATAATTTTGCAGAATCCTGATGAACTATTCACCTGTACCTTAAACCTGACAAAGTTAGTGTAATATGAGCAATCTGTAACAAAGAGAATCTTAAGATTCCTCTCAGCTGATCCACCAAATTGCCAGTGTTTTGCTTTGCTTTACCTTTACTGTTATGTGTTTCTTAAGCAGAATTTAGACTTCATTTAAACTTTTTTGAGGTGTTTTTTTTTTTTACATTAATCAGAAAAGAAATGCACATTCCTAAAATGTACGCAATGACTCATTGGGATCAGATTTTTATTTTCAGTCGACCAATTAGTTACATTTACATGTAGTCAGATAAATGATTGGACTACATGTAAATGAAACCAGTGTCACACAGTGCCCCACTAATAACCTTGTAAACCAGGCAATTTGACATAGTTTATCAGCTTTTTGGTTATAAATGTCCAATACATCTACATTAGACTTGCAGATTCAGTACATATCTAAAGAAATTTTTAGAAGCAATTTTTAAGCAATTTACCAAACTGGCAGATTTTTCACTAAACTAATTAATTAATCAGGTTCTGTTGATTCCAATTCATCAGCATTATTGTGAAGAATAAAACACAACCACTTCCATATGGATTGAAGAAAAAGAGGAAGCTTTATAAAACTTACTTTTTAAATTTCAGTAGAAAGTACAAAATTGACAGTGAGGCAAAGAATTCCTTAAATTCCATATCTTTGGAATATTATCATTTTAGTATGAGCGTAGCATACCTTTACATCCATTCTCATCCCATGGATAGACGCAGTTCTGGATACCATTGCACACTAGCGTGTGGTTAATACACATGTTGCTGTGGCAGAAGAAAGCGTCTCCCTCACATGGAGCTAAGGAACATTGAGAAGAGGGTGGCATAAGGGTGATTGTGTGCCTCTAGCACATATTGAAGAATGAAAAGAAATAGGCAAACACACAAAATAAAACAACATTCTTTGTATTTTAGATGTGAGGTGTGGGGTTACTACAATGCAATAGGGGCTATTAGGTCAAGTGGCTCACGTTCTCGGAAGGTGGTGAAGAGGATGCGGAAGCGACTCTTGCGGCTGCCCTCGTCGGCCCACATGCGGATGACTCCCACTGAGGTGACCAGCATGACGTCGTTAGCCACTGTGCTGCAGAACTTATTCTTTAGGTGCTCCACCGAGCTGCTGCCATCGTAGACAGCCACAAAGTTGCGCTTGCATTCATTGGAGTTCTGCATCTCATATTCTAGAAAGCGCAAATAGATCTGCAGAAGAGGCATGTAATGTTTTACAATGATATTAAACAATCAAATCTAGACACTTATTGTGAACGTTCAAAAATCAGTGACAAAACCTGTCAAAGCCAAAGACCATATTCAGTTCTTGTGAGCTAATTAACATGGGAAATTAATGATAAAGAAGTTTTGGAAAGAAGTTGATGCACCATAAAAAGTCATACAAAGTGTTTATGTGGATGATTATTAAATCATGGGAGCATGGACTGCTATACAGTGCATTCTTTACATGAATATTCTGTGACTTTATAACCGCAATAGAAAAATAGTTTGGTTTATTTTCCAATTTTTCTTTGAGTAACGTGTGTCAAAAAAGTTAGTGAGTGGTCTGTGAGAGGGGCATTACCTTTGACCCAGGTGGAGCTCGAATAAACCATCTACAGTCCACTGCCTCTGTCTGCAGAGCCCTGCCCTCTTTTAACACCATTACAGACTCCACAATTCCCTCCGGCCCACTCATTTCAAATTCGCACACTGCAACACGATGAAAACCCAATGATCGATTCAATGCTGCCTACTGTGCACTTAGTATTGAGTGGTTTGGACAGAATAAGCTTGAACTCACATGGAAGTGCCAGTGGGATTCCCGCATCTTTAAAATCAGGATCTGTAAAACAAGCAGAATGTTTTACTCAAGGTAACTGGAATAATGACATGTCACATCATTGCCCTGTTGTTCATCAGCCCATTTGTGCATCAGCAATTTTGAATTCATATACTGTGGAAAGCTAAACTGGAATATTAAAGTAAAAAGTGAAGTTCCATTAAAAAGAATGTGCAGAAATGTCCCCTCCTATTGGATCAGGTTGTTCGGCTGCAAGAAACCGTGGAACAACTCTGCATTTATATGCTAATCCAGTCTTAAAATCTATGTATTTGGTTTTGGATCTTGGGTTAAAAGTGATGTACTAATCAGGATTTACAGAACGCAAAAAGGAAATGAAAACATTTGTGTGTTTGCAACCGTAAGAACATACACAAACGTCTATGTGCAGATGAATGCCGTTACTTTTTCCCCTAAGTGACGGAATTTAATGAATTAATTAATCCATGTACATAATAGTGAAAATATAAAGAAAAGAGCAATCAGAAAACACCAGTTATAAAACCTAGAATATGCAAGAGGAAGGAAAATGTTAATCACATTCTTCCCTTTATTTAGAGCACATGTAATTCTGCTGCTTTATTTTATGAACATATTCACAAATCTTGTGATTTAAGTTGCTTTCGCTGTATGAAATGCCAATATCTGCAGCTCTGTGAGTTTCAAACCCCTGACTTACCCTGACTCATCAGATATTAAGGTACTTCCTTGAATATACACTAGGAGTGACTAATGGCTTCTTTCTTACCTTCCCTATCATTAGAGAAAATTTAGATGGCACCGCTGTCAGGAAATGAATCAGTGGTGAATTTCGCGACCATAATGGAATTTGTGTATTCTACTGTTCAGTTGTTTGTGCTTCTTTTCATTCAATATTTAGATCTTTATCTCCTAATGACCTGTGGCAGATATATCTTTTTACTAAATCAAATTTCCAAGGTCAAAAGTCAACATGCAATATAATACACAAAACTCATTTTCTCCCAAACCTTGTCCAGAGCTATCACCCACATTTCCCACTTACATGATAACTGTACATGCAGGATTAGGGAATAAGAAATTATTTCCTGAGGTCTTCCAGTCATGATTGTCCATAGATTAAAAACCTTGTACCAGCTTCATACAGATTAGGTTGCCCTATTCCATGAGAAGCATGGTAAAGAGAGGCTTCACAGTATACTTTCCCTGATATAATTTCTACTTTTTATCTTTTGTCCTTTACTAAATCAATCCTAAACAACCTACAAAGCAGATTTGCATTCAAAATATTCTCTCTCTTTTTTTTTCAGAGTTCCCAAAATGAATCAGTGTAACTGAGGTTTCAATCTAAAAATCATCCAGGGATCCTTACTAATCCTCTCATGGTTTCTTACCTCTGTTGCAGCTTGGCACGGATTATTTAGCATTGCTGATGTAACAGGGCGAGTACAAGCAGGACTGGAGGGAATTGTATATTTACCATAACCCTAGCAGTCCTTTAAAAAGCAAAGGCATTCCAGACCAACAGATAAACATATTGGCAACTACAGAAAGTGTACAAGATACCAAAAAATTTAAAAAATGCACAATTTGTGAAGCTGATATTTTTCACCAAATCACATGGTGCTTAATTCATTATCCTAAGACTGATGACAGGATTTAAGGGTGTTAATGCTTTGGCTTTATTAGGCATCTGTGCCTAGTAGTTGAGTAAACAACACAGATTTCTGCCCAAACAGCAAGTAATCAGAGGAATAAGTTAATTTTATACACTTGTAAGGCCTGTCTCATTTAGCATACAGACCTAAACCAGTTTTTTTTTTGTTATTATTAATTGAACAAATATTAATGAAGCATTAAATGCCTTATACTATGCTACACCAATACCTTTCTTTGTTAACTTCACTGAAATGAACAGCAATTCTACACCCACTGCTGATGTCTCAATGCAATGAAGAACCTAATGGTTTTAATCAGTGAGAAGGTGTTTGTCTTTATAGATATAAAAGTTGCTTAAACATGAGGCTGTTAATGTGTTTGTTGAAAGTCCTGTGAAATATGACAGTCTGCGAAACATACATGCGCTGTGAAGTGAATCTTTCATCCTGAGTCAAATCTGTTGAGGATAAATGCAGAGCCCAGCGCTCAGCGTGGTGAGGGGGGTAGAATGTACTCTCCTAAAGACAAGCTTTCATTAACTGGGATGAGAGACTACACTAACCTCCCCCTCCTCCTCCTCCCTCACCCCCTCAGCTGCTGCATGTGTGCCTGCACTACAAATAGTGAGCTTTCTTATGTGGACGATGGATTTAACATCTCCAGACAGAGAAAAACCCTAATGCTAAACATCCCCAGTTCGTTTCAGAGACAGTAAATTATGTCAAAAAAGCATGCTAGCATACTAAAGATCTCACCTAGCACTGCCTTTTTATATGAGTCTTTTTATGTGGGTTATTATATATTCATGTGGTTTTATCAAGTATAATAGTAAGCCATTATAAGTATTAAAAACCTCCAAAATGGGAGGTTTACAGGAAAAGGCAATGTATTCTCTACTTCTAATATTCTAAAGTTCATGTAAAGCACTAACTGCAAAATAATTTTGTAGCAGTTCTTCACCATGAAAGTAAAGGGTGCTTTCTGTGTTAAAGTGGTGTTGAAATAGAAAAAAATTGGAAAAAATACATGATTTTCTTGAAGTCAGTGGGAAAAAACACTGCACCTGATATTTCCCAGCGCAGAACACATCCATATACCAAGAGTCACTGTAGCAAAATTAGAGCACATTAACAAATAAAATGACTTACCTTAACACTGACCTGATAGAGAAACCACTGATTACAGTCTAAAGCCATTCACTATAAGTCCTTTAACGTTAGTGAAGACATGACCCATAAACACATAAACTGTAGAGGATTAGCAGGCTTATGTAAAGGAGATGCTTGTGTATACTGCTGACTTAACCCTAAACTCCACCCTCACCTTGAGTGAAATTGTATCTTGCAGAAAATCCAATAGCCTCCAGTTCGCTGTCTGCAATAAATTTTATCCAAAGGTATCGCCCACTGGACCTGACGTACATTGGGCTCTGCTGTCCACAGTATCTGCCAATGATGGGAGAAAAGCTGAACGGGCCATCTCTGACTTCGATGTGGTCAAACTTGCACTCCCATGATGGCTCTATGGAGTACTTGTCATCAAAGTACAAGTCGATGCATTGTCTCGGTGAAGCTAAAAAGGAAATGTCCGAGACCATTTTCAGAATCATACAAGAACAAGAAAATCAGAGACAGTTACTGATGTTACAAGCACTGTACACTTACCCTCTATTATATAGATGCATTCTCTATCAGGAGGATATTTCTCAGGATAGTTAGGGGATGTAAAATGCCCTCCATCGGGTTCTTTAACCCAGGCACCACACAGACCCCCTGGGGTCACCCCTGAGTTGTTTGTAACTAAAATACAGACAATAAAGACATTCATAAACAGTATATGTTTGCAATGGGATGGTCTGGTGCACAATTTATTGAACTGAATGTAGTCAGATGCCGATGTTATGGAATAACAGCAACAAGCGGTTCTTTTACAATGAAACAATGATGAGTGGTCATTGTCCAGGAGACTGCTGGTTAAATGCAAGAATGCAAGATGTCATTACCTTGAACCTTTTTCTTTCCTGGTGGTGCTCCACAAAAGCCCAGTTTGATGAGAGCAACAAAAACTGTCAAGAATAACAAAAGTGTCTAGGCTGTTTTTCGTTATACAGAGACATGAAAGGCTTGTGTGACGTTTTACTCCACCGCAGGTAGCAAACCGTCAATAAATAAATAAATAAATAAATAAATAAAGTATAATATTAGTACATATAAAAAGGGTGGTAAATGAAGATAAATAAAGAACTACTACAAATATTTATTCACTAAAATACACAGAAACTCAGTCTCGATGAATCCGTCCAGACCCTGTTCCTGACAGAATCTGTCAGTGCTGGTTTGCTCTGAGGGTGTCGGATGGAGGTCTGAACTCACCAAGGAGAAGCAGAAGAGCTGGCTGGAGAAGCATGGCTCACCACGGAATCTCCAACTTTGTAGTCCATGAAATGCAGGTGTGTAGGAGTGACCTAGTGGAAGATTGCCGGGTGTGACCGGACGGGGGTCCTCAGTGTAAGAGCAGACCCGCGGTAGGCTGCTGTGGTCTAGCGCCCAGGCTGAGGGGGGGCTCAACCCTGCCACTGGCACAAACGCTAATCCCCCCTCGGCACGGAGCGAACCGGTGCGCACCCTGACTGGATTAAGAGGGCTTGTCATCAGATTCAGAAAGAAAAAAACGCAGGGAGGTATTTCAGAGTAATAATATGACCGATGGAAAGGAAAAAAGACCCATAATGTGACTATTTTAACGTCTTCCATGCCCAGTGAGACCGCCAGGAGAACTAGAGCTATGAGGGATTAAACTAATAAAACAAAACTGAAAATAATCCTTTACAACAAACTCAGGTCGAGAACAGATATTACAGAAACCATCTCAAGGATTATATCTATTGAAAGAAAAAAAAAAAACAGTGCCTGCCTGATATGCCGTGATGTTTTTCGTAAAGCTGTTCTGTCATATCTGTGTATATCCGTACATTGTGTACCACCAGAAACACACACTGTAAATAGATTCAACTAATTCATAATCACCAAGACAGCCCTGTTCTCGAGACATCGAGTGCAGTTTCCTGCTAAACGAGTTGAGCCGAGTAAAAATCGGTGCACCATTCACCTACTAGCCACTAGTGCAGCCTAACTGAACACTATCCTCAGTGAATACCTTCTAAATCGGTGTATCTGTGCTATCATGCTCCAGCTTCTGTGCTTCCCAGGCTAATTATGATTGTCACCACAATTTTTCACTTTCTCTTCTTAGGGTTTTTATATGAGTGGTTTACATGTATGACCACTGGAGCCTGTAGAGTGTGATTGATTCCAGATTATTTAGTTTGTCTGGGACTGGTCTTTGGGTATTTGCTTCTCCCGCCATGCTTATGATTTTTCAGCTAAGGATATGCAGTTTGGAGGTTCTGACTGGGTGAGTCAAGTTTTGAACCTTCCAATCTTCAGTGTATTCTGTGCTATTGGTTAGTTGGGGTGCCATAATGTTTTGCTCTTGGACATCCACGGAGTGATGTTTCAGTAGGCCAAGGTCCAAAAACCTCAATACAGCCTGACAATAGAAATTAATCAACACTATGAAGAGTGCCCCCTGCCCTGCACACTGTAGTGCTGCCTCTGCTCCCAGCACACCTCATCTGGCTCATCATTTAACTACCCAGCTGTTTTTGAGCTGAAGTGGGTGTGTGACCACTAAAATGTGCAGTAAACAACAAATCATACATGGCAGTGTAACTGAGAAATCTTAGGTCATGGCTGTAAACTTTCATTCAACTTTCATGGGGTGATGGTTAAAGCCTTAAATAGAAGGATCCTGCTGTTTGCACCCCAACCAAATTTGAAAAAAAAAAAAAATAAATTTCATTACGTAACAGGGTATTTAAAATATTAGCAGTTCTACCTTTCCTTTTCTGTTTTATAACTATTAATAAATAAGAATTATTTTTTATTAAAATGCATTTAACATATTAAAATTAGTCACTTGTACTGGCAAAATCTTTTGACCTGACTGGCCTTTAGAAGTGCAACTATACCAACAAAAAAATCCAAATTGATAGGAGGAACACTGAGGGGGATACAATTATTTTTAAACATTATGACCAAACAATAACTTACAAGAAACTGACTTCTGCTAAAGTAACAGTCGTACAATCAACGATTTATATGTACCCTAAATACTGAGTTGTTTTTAGGTAGCATTAGCATCTGTTCATCAATTTCCCTGCACTGACAATCGCTTTGTTTATAGCCTCGTTTAATTTGCTTAACAAATAACATTCTCATTTCAGCACCCACCTCCTAGTGAAATAATAATTATGTAAACAGAGTTTTCTTTAGGGCAGTTCTTTAAAACAAGCTCTTAAGTGAGATACACAATATGGTCAAAAGTATTGGGACAACTAAACCATTTCCTAATCAGGGACTATATAATAAGGAGTTGACTCCCCTCTTTCCAGTTACAGCTTCCAGGCTTCTTGGAAGGCTTCCACAAGATTTTGTGCTTCTGTGGGAATTTGTGCCTATTCTGTAGAGCATTTATGAGGTCAGGCACCGATGTTGGATGAGAAGGCCTGGCACTTAATCTCTGTTTCAGTTCATCCCAAAGGTGCTGGATGGGGTTGAGGTCAGGGCTCTGTGCGGCCGGTCAAGTTCTTCCACACTGAACTCATCCAGCATGTCGTTATGGAGCTCGCTTTGTGCACTGGGCCACAGTCATGCTGGAATAGAAAAGGTTCTTCCCCAAACTGTGTCCACAAAGTTGGAAGCATGATGTTGTCCAAGATGTCTTTGTATACTTGATTTTACACACCTGTGGCAATGGGTATGATTGAAACACCCAAATTCAATAATTAAGAGGCCCATCCCAAAACGTCTGTCCGTACAGTGACTCTTCATAATGTGTGTAGCCTACCTCAAATCCCAGTCTACCTGTCCGGGGTGCAGTCACATCACCTCCCCCAGGTTCTAGTGCCGGCACTTCACTCTTGTGCTTTCAAATTCATGATTCAGTATTGATTTTTAACAAAAGGGTTTTACTAAACGAAATGTATACTGCAATGTGAGCTTCACGTTGCAGCTTTTCGGCTGCTGTGTAGGTTGTTATCATTGTGTTATCAGTGTAGTGTATTTTCTGGTTTAAGGGAGCTGTTTCGACCAATCGTGCTAATTTTTTTTAAAACAATGAACACCAATTAACACCAGTGAGCATGATGTGAGTTAAACAAAGCAAATGTGAGTATTGGCTTTCATTTCTTGTTAACGTAACGTTACCCCGTATAGTCATGTGTGAACAGCACACAGTGTGAATAATGTGAAATTCTTTCTCTGCATTTTACCCATTCACCAACTGAATACTTTGTATGCAGCACATGTAATTGTTATGATTTTTTGCAACTCTGTTCTGCATTTTTGCACATGGAACTCTGTTTTGCATGTTACACATGAAACTGTTCTGGATACAGTATGTCATAATGGTGTATTAATTCAGTCAAGTGCATCGACTGTACTAAAGGTTGTATTGTCTGTTTTGGTGCTCTTGTGTTTTCTTGCAGTCTCTTTGCATGGTCCTCTATACACCTGTGTTATTGGTGTGTTCTATTTTTGTTTTTGTGTTGCACCGTGGTATTGGTGTACCGTTGTTTTGTCTCAATGCGTACATAGTCGAAATGACAGTAGAACATACTGGTCGTCACCACTTGCCTTGTTGTGTGCGTGAGTCTCTTGTTTTGTTGTCTCGTCTTCGCGCCGGGTCTGCAGGTGGCGGCGCGCGCCCTGCCGGCCTGTTAGAACGCACGCGGAGAAGGAACGCGAGACTCGAGCGGTAACACAGGACACTGCGGTACTCACTTAAGTATATATTGAATTCATTTTCAAATTCATATTTTATTTTAAAAGCAGTGGCCGGCTCGTGTAGATTCATGTTTTGTTTGCCTCCTTACAGAAGTTGTGACCCCTCCTCAGTTTTACTTAATCCCGTAAACGGGCTCAGTCAAACGCGGCCTGCAGTAACTAGAGCAAAAACTAAAGCACCGGATTATAAAATTAAACATAGATTTTATTGTATTCGTTTGAGTTCTAGCTGCGCTTTAATGTCGCTTAATATAACGTTTTAGACTATGTAAACTCTTGGAATTGTGAGCTTTAGCGAGTGCACCGATGTGCAAGATGCTGGGACTGTACAACACTGATTCGTTATGAAATTTACTCAAACATGGCCGAAGAGAAAATAGCACCAAACATTTTTTAAACTGGTCCTGATTCAGCTGGAGGCACAGACGGTCCCGAGAGTCGAGCAGTTTAACCAGTAGCTTTAGGCTAGGCTAGGCTATGCTAGGCTAGGCTAGGCTAAACTAAACGAAACGAGGAGTGCTGGAGTCGTAACGTTTCCGAGCCTGATAAAACTACAGCTGTCTGTTGGTCAGTTTCTGTGATGGTTAGTCTACAGATAACTATTAAAGTCTTTCTAAAGGACAGTAGGGGACGGTTGAATGGAATCCGTTAGCTTGTGTGCTAGCTCTGCTTTCGCTTGCTGTTGTGTTGACCCTGAGAAGCCCCCCCTGAACAGTTCGTTTTTACTGTGTCGTTCAGAAAAGGCCCAAATAAAGACCCTACTTTAACAGAGAATTAGAAACGCTGATAGTGTTGATGGATGGAGATGTTGGCTGTTCTTTTCCCTTTTTTACACGTTTTTACTAAAACAATAATACATTTACACTCGAGGATGCTCAGGATTGTGTTTTTATGATTTTCCTCAATGTGTGTATTCAGCTTCAGGTTCCCGAACAGAGAGGCTGACTGCGAGTGCTCTTGGAAGTCTTCCCACGGCCGTCCCAACCCTGGTCTCCTCGTTGAACTGTGGCCTCGTAGGTATGTGTGTTCAATTTTGTAAAGATTTCCGTGTGGAGATCTCCACAGCATTATATTACAATCGTTTGGCAGACGGTTTAATCCAAAGCAACTAACAATATGAGGGTACATTCAAGTTTCAGTACTGTATTAAATTCTGTATCTTTATGCAAGAGTAATAAAATGCATTAGGTGAGTGATGCATTGTATTAGTTCATTAGGTTTTCTGCACAGTTTATTTAAGCATCTCAGTGTCTGCTAGCATTTGACTAGGCAAGTATTTATGTTTATGATGAGCACCTACTCAAATTCCCTATTACCAAAATATACAGATTATACAGAAATATAAACAATTACCAACAGCATCACACATAAGGCTCGGGTTTAAGGTTAGATGTGTTACAGAATTAGATTCACACCACCACCACCCCCCCCCCTGCAAGATTGAATCAGATGCTGTCTGTAACATTAACCTGCATAATCATGCATATTTTCTCAAATTAATTTGTGACCTTCAGCAGTTTTGTAACAACAAGACTCCTTCCAGGCCCCCGCACTGAAGAAATTTGCATTTTTGTGTTTTAATTTAAACTAAGGTCTTGCTTAGTTTAAATTAATGTATACAGTAATTTCCAGACATTTGCTGGGGTTATGCTCCAAGCGCACTTGCGGGAAAAAAAGCCCATTTTTATAGTGTTAACCCTAAATATACACTCCAAATATGCTCCGAAACACTTTAATTTCCTTTTGAACTCTACAGTACCCTTAAAAAGATGTAAAGTTGAACCTGTATCTGTATTGTACATTGTACACTGAACTGCTGTCTTCGGCAGTGCTAGAATGTAAAATCCAGATGTCACCCCAATGTATACTGTACAGTAACTATATATATATATATATATATTAGGGCTGTAGAGCGATTAATTAAAATTAACTAGTTAATCGCAAATCTGGAAAAAAATTTAATCGCAATTCTGTCAACCCAATATATAATATAGAATGAACACACTAAGTCATCAATTTTACAAAGAAGACTTTGTTTATTTTTTCCCAACTCTGTCACACTTTTAAAAGCTGTGAGATCTTTTAAAATCTTACTTTTGAATAGAAAATGCATAAC
>JBBPDE010000011.1:14027683-14038568 GCA_037974605.1 Nannopetersius ansorgii | reverse complement strand
TTTTGTGCACCAAAAACGGTCTGCAGAGAGATGATGGTTTATTCTGTCTTTGGTCTCTACACTTTTTTTTTTTTTTAGTTACGCAGTATGCACCAGGGTTCGCATGGTGGAGTTCTTTGCTTTAATGAACCAACAGAGCAACACCAGGGTTTGTTTAAATTAAACCAAACCTATGAAGTTTGAACACACTCTAAAAGAACAGTCAGAACTTGAAGGTCTGCACTTGTTGCTACTGTTGTTTACTATTAATGCTAGTGGAAGTCACTACCACAGAATCTCCAGAAGGCCATACAAAAGCAAGGGAACTGAGAATTCTAGATTTGGACTAGTAACCAAACCATGCTGCGCTACCTGGGGAAAAGTGCCTTTTTTGTGGCCACATTTCAGTGCTCATCATACAAGTACACTTCTGTACAATGAGTGTCTTTGTGTGTATGTGTGTGTGTTTTGTGTCCTGGGGATGTTGGAAATCCATGTCTCCTTTGCAAATATGCTGTAAACTGTCAGTGGCACCTTGGTCTGATATAAAAGAGGGCTAGCAGTCAACCCAGTATTCTAAAATGAAACAGAGGCACCCTTGATTTGGTATCTACCCTAAAGTATGCAATTGAATCAATTGTGAATATTGCCATTAAATCATGTGGTTTGTGCAGAATCATCCTTCCTTACAGAATTTCAGTGTAAGTGCAAAAGCCTTCAAGGAGTGCGCCCCAGGTTTCAGTTCGTATTAGTGTGTTTGTTTTTTTTTTTTTTGCTGGTATGGATTTTGTTGAATATGTTGACAATCTTGTTGGAATCCATGCAGTCATAACTGTACATGTTTTGAAATGTGTGCTGTGCAGGCCCACAGTAAACCCCCTGAGCTTGCTTCATCACTGTCAAAACTGAACCAAAGGGCTTCTCTACATCTTCTCAATTAACTCCCTGGCATATATGCATAATTTGTAAGTTAATACACGAACATGAAAACTGAAGAGGACTATAACTAGGTGCTACTTATTCTGGCATTTGTTTGAAACTATAGTGAAGATTTTGCCATTTTTTGGTTTGTTGTTTGCCTTTAATATTCTTCAGCAGTCAGTATTCTGTCTTTCTGTCTCTCCCCTACCTGACCACCAGGTGGCAGCACAGAGGCAGCGAGCTCTGGCAATCATGTGTCGAGTCTATGTGGGATCCATCTATTACGAGCTTGGCGAGGACACCATTCGGCAGGCTTTTGCCCCCTTTGGTCCCATCAAGAGCATCGACATGTCCTGGGACTCTGTCACCATGAAACACAAGGCATGCTTTCATCATTTTGTGGCATTCTAATTTTTTAAAGTGTCTACTAACATGAATTCATATTGTACAGCAGAAGAAAATTTAACTGTTTGTGACCATAAAATTGTGTGGTGATTGAGTGATAAACAGGCTTGTGTTAATTTTCTTATTTGCAGGGGTTTGCCTTTGTGGAATATGAGGTGCCTGAGGCTGCTCAGCTGGCTCTGGAGCAGATGAACTCAGTTATGCTGGGTGGGAGGAACATAAAGGTGGGTGGTGGATTAGATGACTGTGTAACATGGCCACAGTTACTGAGTTTTAAGAAAATCTACAGTGGGAACTGACAACAAAACATTCATTCTTTTTCTCATGTTTTTGATATTGGGTCCAGGTCTGAATGAATAGCAATTAAAATTGGTTGTTATTCTAGTTTAAGACTGGAATTAGTCTTAAATTAGAAGTCAAGTCGGTATTCTTTTTGATGCACTATATAAATGACTGTAAGCATGGTTCTTTGTACACATATATGAATGCAACTTTTCGCTAATGGAGTGGACACCTGTGTTAGTGACATGCAGGGCTGTCTAGTCTGAACTGTCATCGTTATGCCTGACATTTAATTGGTATTCACTGCTTTGAGCTCTGATATGACTGAGAAATTTGAAGTAGAAGCAGGAGGGTGGAACTGGTGACAGTCAAGTAGTTTTGTAGTTTTTGTTTTTTGTTTTGTTTTTGTATTTTAAGTGGCAGTCTTAACAGCAACTTAATTGAAACACTATTTTGTAAAGATTTTATTTGAATTTTTTGCAAGAACCATTCAGATTAGTATTTAATGAACTCTTATTTTTCTTGTCAGTAAGCTAAGTGCTGCTTATATCAGTGATATACAAAAGAGTTCCTCTCCTTAACTGACTGGCACAACAGATCTCTACAAATTTTCTGCTTGGGACCCACATTGGAATCAATGATTTCTTTTGTCTTGTTTTATACTGATTTGAGATGTTTTTTCTAATCTCTTACTAGTAGTTGGATGGGGTACAGTTCCATTTGAGTATTTAAAATGTGCCTTACTTTTGTGTATCTAAGCAGTTTTCAGCTGAAGAGCTTAATAGCGATTCTTGATTTCTGAGAAGATAACAGCATCACTGTTATTGTCTTGTGGGTTCTCATTGTGTGGGGTTGTGTGTACTGAGTAGTTGTGTGCATTTTTGTGTTTTTGAACTAAGCTGTGATCGCCATCTGGCTGCTTTGCTGTCATGTTTTTGGAGCTTTGTTTTCTGTAGGGGCTGCAGAGGCAAGTTGCGCTCTTGTGGCCGAGTTGCTCATACGCCTCTCTCATGCTGGGAATGTGCTGATGATGGACTGTGCCTGGCTGGTGTTGCTTGGCCGCCCCATCTGCAGCACAGATGCTGCACGAGCAAATTTAATGAATCTTTACCCTTTGCGATCACAGAACACCCACCAACACATTTAATACACCCAACAACACATAGTTGTCCTCTAAAATTAGAAATGTTCCACTGGCAGTCACTTTTGTAAGGAAAGAAGTTCCACATTAGCGAGTGTGAAACCTCAAAGGGCTTGTTAGACACCAGTAATTTTGTAAGATTGCTATATTTTCATTTGTAGAGCTACACATCTATTAGTAGAGTTCAGAAAATTGTTAAATGTTAATTTATTTACATAATGTGGGGATGGAACTGGAACAGAGAGTACAAGGTACCCATGCAGAGTCTAATACTGTGTACACGCTTCTCTACATTCATTACATAATACAGGTGCACATTTTTTATACAGTACTCACATACTGATCTTATTACACTTACGCTCAGTAGCCGCTGTGCTGGTATATATGCTGTAGGTGGGGCGGCCAGGTAACATCGGACAGGCACAGCCCATCATCGACCAACTAGCGGAGGAGGCGCGTGCCTACAACCGCATCTATGTAGCCTCAGTGCACCCGGACCTTTCTGACGATGACATCAAAAGCGTCTTCGAGGCCTTTGGGAAGATTAAAAGCTGCATGTTGGCCCGAGAGCCCACCACAGGAAAGCACAAGGGCTTCTGCTTCATTGGTGAGCAGGTCCAGGAGAGTAGAAAGGGGCTAAATAATTAGTTGGTTCAGTTATAAACTGCTTTATATTAAGGGGGTGTTAGGGGCATTTATAAAGTGTTTTTTGTTGTTCATAAACGTCCATTTTTATATCAATTTTCCATATCAATTTTGAATTTTTAAAAAAAAATTTACATTCAAAACTTAAAATCATAAAATAGTCAGGTATGGGCATTGTAAAATTTCTCAAACCTTGTAATTCCAGTTTGTAAAAGAGTTCAGTAAGGAGACTGCATTTGCTGTTTCTAAGAAAATTTGCCTTTAGGTACATTCATAAAGTTTTGGCCCAGCTAAGAGTCTTAGTAGTACCAAGAATATTGAAACTAAGGCATCTGTACCAACAACAGAATTGGTCTTGGTACTATAAGCCCCCAACATTTGCGAGGGTTACTTTCCATATAGTGTAAACCCTAAATATGCTCCCAAAACACTTGAATTTCATTTTAAATTGTGCTTAACACATTACTCTGTTAGAAAAAAGGTAAACCTTTATCTGTACTGCACTGTCTTCCGCAGTGCCAGAATAGACTGTACTGTAATTCATGCACAGGCGTTTTCTTTGGTATAAGCAGGGTAAAAACTAATTTAATTCACAGTAATAAAAATACAGGGCTTTAAGAAAAACAAAACGTAAAACATGGTCATTTAGCAAAACATGGCAAGGGGAAATAACGCTCTTGGATTGGCTACTTTCAAACCTCCCATCTGGTATTTCACCATTCTAAGATGAGATTTCTTTGTGTGCTCTCAATAGTACCAAAAAAATTGGTTATATTTTATATGGAAATGTAGCTGGATTTGTTATTTGTTACAAATTTTGAAAATTATATTTTTCTAAATTTAGCAGTAACATGCATCAAATTATATATCGCCATAAAAAACAGGCAGAGGATAAGAAAATATCAGCTAATGACTGAAGCTGTGAATTTGTGGGGGGACCAATGTAAATAAAACGATTTGTTTCCAGATGTAGTCTGTATCCTTGGTGTGTAACAGTAAAAGGTTATGGAATTCTCAGTAAAGTTACTACCGTTATTGGATAGCAAAGCCCATCCAGTGTAATTGTTGTGGTGCAAATGACAAATTGTCACTCAAGTCTTTCATTTGAATGAAAAACAAGATTCAGTACCATATTTCTTCTCTCTGTCTGGACACATGGATAGAATATGAAAAGCCTCAGTCATCAATAGATGCGGTGTCCTCCATGAACCTGTTTGACCTCGGAGGACAGTACCTGAGGGTGGGGAAGGCTGTGACCCCTCCAATGCCCCTGTTGACCCCCACAACACCTGGTGGTTTGCCTCCTGCTGCAGCTGTGGCAGCTGCTGCTGCCACTGCAAAAATCACAGCTCAGGTGAGGTACAGCTCAGGGGAAATTCTGACGTATTAATGCTTAACTGGGCTTTGGTTACTGCAGCCTTTTTAAATATTACCATTTCTCAGATATTCTGTATTTAAAATTTTATTTTACACACAGGGTTCTGTTAATTTTAATAAACTGCAGGTGTTTTGAAACTCAACTCAATTATAGTGACCCTTTTCCCTTGTAATACTTAAGTGTGCATGCAGAACAATCATATGAACTGAAACACAAAAATAAAACAATTCATTCTCATGATTGTTGTCTTCCCCTGGTGGTTTGTTCTATAGGAAGCGTTGGTGTCTCCAGCACATATCCTAAGCCAGCAGATTGGGCTTCCTCAGGCTGTGCTGGCGGCCCAGGCCCCGGGCTTAATTACAGGTCTGCTATCGACCAATGGAGAACAGCATCCCAGAATAAAGTATTGACTAGTTTAGACTTGTTAACCTGATCTCAAATTTTTTCTTTTCTGCTAAAAGGTGTAACTCCTGTTCGACCGGCCCTACCTGTGGTCCCACAGGTAGGCCTAGTCAACCCTGTGCTGGCATCACCACCCATCACATCCGCCACATCTACAGGAACGCCGACAGCCACCACGCAGCAGCCGCCTGCTGAGACTAAGAAGGAAGTAGAGGAGAAACAGCGAGAGGAAAACGCAACTCGGGCGGATGGCCTGGGGCAGGAGAGTGTGCCTGAGCAGGAGCAGCTTGCAGGCAGCGGCAAAAGACATGCAGTTGCACTGTCAGGGGTGAGCTGAAGACCATTTTTGTAGATGTTTGTTAAATGTTCCAGTTTCCCATGTGCAAAGTTATTTCAAAGTCAAGGTGTTCAAGTCATCAGAATCAGAAGTTGTCAGGAATATTTAATGAAAACCTACTTTGACCACTAACCATGGCTAGCTATATCATTTTTATTTTTTTTTCCCTAATTGTAAAGATGCACATAATGCAACTAGAGCTGTAACAGTGTTAACAATGTTAATGGTAAAACAGTTGATGACAAAGCGGTGTTCTACATAGTTATTAATTCCACCTGAAAAGAGCAGAACTTCAAGGTAGTAGCTACAGCTGATGCTACAGCTGATGTCTCAAATAGAAACAGTCTGATACCATCTTCTTTACATTAGTGCAAAGAAACCTTCCACTGGCTGAAAAGAAAAAAATCCTCATACAGATTCCAGAGGTGTGAACCTTCATTGGTCTCATGATTCGATTCGATTGCGATTATCATGTCGGTGATACGATTCAATACCTTGATGCATCATGATTAGGGGTGTAACGGTACACAGATGTCACGGTTCGGTACGTCCTCAGTTTTGGGGTCACGGTTCGGTACAGTTCACGATACAGCAAAGTTAAACAACAAAAAGTTCAAAAGAATGTGGCTTGGTTTTGATTTCATTTTCTTTTTAAATAAACAGCAGCATATTAACCAGTAAACACATGCCCTTGCTTATATTTTCATGTATATGTAAAGCAGCAGAAGTGTTCCGCCAGCACTATTGCACCACACTTCGACAAAGGTTTGTGATTTACTTGCACTTTTTGATCCCTCTGTGATTCCGTATTACTTCAATCACGTCTTCTCCGTCGTACCGTGTATTCTCCGAAAGACATCATGTACTGAACCATGACCCATGTGCCGTGACCGTTACAGCCCTAATCATGATGCATCCCATCAATTTTTCTACATTACTTCACACAAATACAAGCAGCGAGATGTAAGCTCGGTTCGTACCGTGACTCCAGCGTCTTTAACAGCTGCTGAAACCCGGCGTTGTCCACAACAAAATATGGCTGCAAATCTTTCGTTATGAAGCTGCCACAGTTGGGTTATTTTCTTCCCTTTCTCAGAGTTGGGTGGTATTGTAGACGGAGTCGCATGAATTCCTGGCTGTGCTGGGTTTTGTATTTCTCTGGCTGGTGGTGTTAGCATCTCAGGGTGGAAACGGCTAACGTGATTTCTTAAATTGGTAGTGTTCCCAACATATTTAATTTTTGTGTGATAGGCTTTACATACCGCATGCGACTTGTCCAGTTCATGCTTCCCAATCTGTTCATAAAATCAAAAATGTGTCCAGATATCAGCTTTTAAAATCTTTAGAGCGTTTTTTATTTCTCTGCCTCCCTCTGCCATTCTCGGCTGGCTGGCGTGCATGCGGTGAGTGCCGTCAGTAAGATGAGTTACTGCTACCCGGAGCAGTGGTGTTTTCAGATCAGGCAGCCACAGTCACTAGTGGAACTACTTTTTAACTAGAATTGTTATGCCCCCGCCAGAAAATCACCAATGTCATTATGATATAATCGATTATGTTCCGGCGGTGCATCGATGCAAAATCGCCCACGTCTGCATCGCAATGCATCGATAATGAGATTAATTTCAACACCCCTAATAGATTCTGATGCAGTAAAGCTAATTCCACCCCAACAGAAAACACCCTGGAGATCACTGTGTCACATTAGTAATGCTAGTCAAATTCTTAGCTGTACTGGTTTGGTTAGTAAGACTCCAAGTATTGAGTTGTTGAATGTTAATGTATTCATTATATCATGGGTTCAATTATGAATGTGTGTATTTGGCATTACTCATCATGAACAGTACCATAGTCTGTTAAAACGCTGAAAGACATACTTTTATTGTTAGTTTTCCCCTGAAATTTAGATTCAGTACAGTTCAGATGTTAAAAGTTGTCATTCGACATTTATTTAAAACAGTTCCAAATATATTTTATAGAGATCATGTTCATTTGTTGGGTAATTACAGCAATATTCAGTATTTAGAAAATTAATCAGCCACTGAAACGGTCATTGGCTTTCAAGATGAAAGTGTATGAGGTATCAAAAAGTTCTTGTTTGTAAGACTTTAAGGGGCATGTAGGTCAGGAAATTACATATATGATCTGCTAACACAAAAAGCAAGTGAAAACATGAAAAGGTGGCCACAGAGCTGGCATCTGTGAGGAAAAACAGCTTGTGCAACCTGAAAATCAAAACTTGGACAAAACAAATTAAGGAAAAACTAATTTATTTGTAAACATACTTTTACTAAAGCTTATCTTGTTAATCTCCTATTTTTCTCTGTGTCTTTTAAAATGTGTAGTCCACAGTTATGGTGTTGCGCAATATGGTGGGGCCTGAAGACATTGACGACGACCTGGAAGGGGAGGTGACTGAGGAATGCGGGAAATTCGGTGCTGTGAACCGGGTTATCATCTACCAAGAACGACAGGGGGAGGAGGATGACGCTGATGTCATCGTGAAGATCTTTGTGGAGTTCTCCGACTCGGAAGAAATGAACAAGGCCATCCAGGCTCTTAACAACCGGTGGTTCGCAGGTCGCAAAGTCGTGGCTGAGGTCTATGATCAGGAGCGGTTCAATAACAGTGATCTCTCCGCATAAGACTGCCCCAAAAACGACCACCAGCCCTTTCTCCACCTGCTCAAACTCACCCAGCCTCCATCACTGCTGCTAGAGTTTTGGGCCCCTTTTAAACTTGTAATTATTTTTTTATTGATGTCAATAATAATAATATTGGGGATGGTCCCATTGGGTGGGATCTGGCTTAGAAAAGTGTGCGCCTCATGATTTTTTTTGTCATCACCTACTGTGAAAGACTTCTTTTTTTGTTACTTGCAAGTTGTTTTCTAATTAGTCAAAAATCATTTTCCTCTCTGCACCACCTATACCCCAGCCCATACCTTTTTTTGTTCTGTCCTTTTTTTTAAATAAACAGTTTTTGCATCACTAACATTATGTTAAGATTCTAAACATTGTGTTGGAGTCATTGGTTCTGGATTTATCAAAACAATAAATTCTTCAAATATGCCACACTTTCCATTTGTGAATTACATGCTTGGAAGAATGCACACTGGCATTGAGAAATGTATCTATTAAAGTCTCATCGTTGCCTGTAAGACTGGAGGTTTAAACAGGGTTGAATATGATCTGTCGAATTTAAAAGATAACATGTTACCTGTTGGATAGTAAAAATATTGAACCCTAAAATTTAAGTACACTTCATTTAGTCTTCCATTTCTTTTTTGTTGGAAACGTTTAATATCAGCTCTGAACAAAAATAACAAACAATAAAGGAAGATACAGATGTTTACCATTGCATGAGCATTTGATATCAGGACCTTTGGGAATTTTTACTTGCATGCATAAGTAACTTTCTTGAAAGCACACACACCCTCTCTCTAGTGAGGTACCACAGACGAATCCTGACAAAAGGCCAAGAGCCCAATGAGATTGTGTTCATGTTCTGAAAGCAAAGGGGAAAGTAAAAACTAGTGTAACCAGTTTAAATGATCATTTAGCAGCAAATCCCAAAACAGCAATTTCAACAGAATAATATTCTGGATTAAATGAACTACAGATTTGAGACTGAGTGATCCACAAATTGTACATGTTCATTTTACTAACGGCGTGGAAGCACTATAGGCAAGGAGGGGATTTTAAACATCAACACCGACAGAGTTCTGCATGACCTTATAATCACCAAAACTCTGTTTTGCCAGGAATACAAACTATTGGCTTCTTCGAGACACCCTCGTTCCAAACAATGGCATCTCAATGGCAATGTCATTGTAAGATTGAGAAACTGCTGTAAGGCTAAAACGATTATTCGAGTAACTCCATTACTAAAATGTGTGCGTAAAATGCAGAAAATGTCTAAAGTGTGGAACCATTTTACACGTAAGACACGTGCATAAGACGGACAAGACAATGTAGTGCGGTGTAGCCGCCGGTGCTGCTCAGTACCGTAACGTACTCTTAGTACGTTATTAGTCGCTAATAATAACTTACTAGTGAGTTAACTTAACGTTTTTGACCATCATTAAACTGATTCCATCGGTCTAACGTCATCAGGCCACGGACGAGAGATGAGGAACGATAGCGAGAGGGGTGCGGAATCCCGTGTGCTCAAAGGATGGGCAGGAGCTGCTGAAGGGCAATGAATCCATAAATGCCCAGCGGTAAGAGCACTGCCAACTGAACCAGATACCACTCACCACATTCCTCAGAGGACATGAGATGGTGGTACCTCCCACCATAACAGAGGTTCTGGATACCATCAGGGGCCTGAAGAACAACAAGGCCACTGGTCCAGATAGGATCCCAGCTGAGATCATAAAGGTAGCTGTCAACAATAGGCAAAGACCTTGCTTGTGTCCTCGCCAACCGCCTGTTACCACTTTCAGTCTCTCAGTGAATTTCAGTCTGACTTCCGCCCATGCAGAAGTACAACTAACACCAACTCCAGTAAAAATTTGAACGTTGTACATGGCCTTTATTTGACTAAGGCTTTACCAAGGTGTGGCTGCCCTGATAAGAATATCAGAATACTGAGGCTGCTACATAATGGCATGTCAGCCACAGGGCTTACAAACAGCGGCTCTGAGTCTGATCCTTTCACTTTATAAACAAGAGTTAAGAAGGGATGCATCATCGCTTCCACTCTGTTTGCTATCTTCATGGCCTCCACCTCATTGACCGAGAGCTGCCACAGGGTGTTCCAATCCTGTATAGAGCTGTTGGAAGGCTCTTCGACCTGAACAGGCTTAAAGCCAAGAGCATAACTTGAATCACCAGGATCATGGAGCTTCAGTCTACCAATGATAATGCTATCACAGTTCACACTGCAGAAGACCTCCAGGGCACCCTGAATGCCTTTACCAAATATTACAGAGCCCTACATATTACAGAGTCTAATTCTAAACACCCCACTCAACCAGCCATTAATTCCACCCATTATAAAAGTAGCCAATATCACTTTTGAAAATGTGGAACCTTTCCCATACCTTGACAACCTTGTCTCCTGCAAAGTTGACGTTGATGTAGAAATTAACCATCGCCTGCATTGTGAAAAGTGTTTGAAGACCTAAAAGTCCAGACAAAACTACTTGTTTATAAAGCAGTTATTCTACCCATCCTACGGGATCCATGGACCACCTACCACAGGCACTTGAGAGCCCTGGAACCAAATCAACAAAAAACCCATAAGATCCTAAAGATCAGGTGGGAGAACAGGTGCTCCAGCATCAGTGTTTTGGAAGAAGTCAATGTGTTCAACATCCAAGAGGTCATGGGTTCGAATCCTACCTTCAGCATACCACCACTGGGTCCCTGAGCAAGACCCTTAACCCCAAGTT
>JBBPDE010000011.1:13998426-14019921 GCA_037974605.1 Nannopetersius ansorgii | reverse complement strand
ATGCAGAGGTTGAATTCCGTGCTGTTCACACTGTGTGCTGTGGTGTGTTCACGTATGACAAATGGTCACTTTCACTTTCATCTCACTCAGATGTACTGTGCACACACTGATTTAAAATAATAGTTGCAGGTGAGCAACACTGTCGGATATACACGGTAACATCAAGATATATTTGAAATGCATGGTTTGTAGCATTACATTTCCTCGTACATGTTCAAATTAGTTGGAAAAAAGCAGAGCAGATAAAAGTGCAAGAGAAATGCAGTTACCAGAGTATCAGAGTTGTTTGTCTGTGTCACCGTGACACGTAGGTTCATTTTTGGGGAGGTACATGTCAAGCTATGGCGTGGATTCTGCATTGAAGTTTGAAGTTTAGCTACATGATGTCGCTTGGTTGCTAGTTGACTGACTAACGGGACACTCAAACTCACTCGTGCCGTTGATCTGCTGTTATTGTTTTGTTTACTTACACGACATGCTACATCAGTGATAAACTGATCTTCACATCTTCATCACTTGTCTTGTGTGTTCTCTTGTAAAATGTGAAGGGAAGCACACTTTTACGATGTGGTAAACAGCGTCGATTAACTTCTCCCCCTGCCGGATTGTGTCATTTGCCTGTCGTGTTCAGGCGTGAAGTGGCCCAGCTGTCTGTGTGTGTGTCTGTTTTCTGTTATTGATTCTTTAAATGATGACTCCCCACTGCTGGTCTTGGCAGAGCAGGTATGAGCAGTGCAAACAGTTTCCTCCACCCAGGTGTACTGTGTTCATAATGACATGTTTTTGCCCTACTTGTTTTCACTAAGTGATTGTATTGACTAAAGAAAAAACTTAACAGATTCATGTCTGTGATTGGCAGAAACAGGGGCAGCGACTGGCCTATCAACTTGCCTGAAATCATTTCTGGACCATCGGGTCATTGGTTATGTCCAACCCCTGACTTTGAAGACATTTGAAGACAAGTTATTGGCTGGAAGTCTGTCATTCCAGAGGATGCATCTTCACTGCTCGGGGAGGGGAGGAAAAATGGTACTGCTTAGTGTAGGCGGTACCGTTTGAGACGCCATTTTGTTTCTAGTCATCCTTATGTTTACCACAGAATTATGAATCAATAAACGCTCAGACACCGCTTCTTTGGCATTCAGTCTGTACAGAAGACCCCAAGGAATCGCCAAAGGCTAACCACAGAACCGGTTCTTTAGCTACTATTGTTCGAGACTAAAAATACGCTCCGCCCAGCTGGCTCAAAACAAACTCCCCTAACAGGCTAATAGACACTTATAAAGTGAAGTGTCATAATTTCATTTTACTTACATTTGAAGAAATTCAGCTCAGACACTCCTAGGAAGGTTAGAAAGACTCGTAACAGTCTCTACTATTGGTTTCTGGATGACATTGACATGAAAATAGGTTTTATTAGGAGGTGTACTGCCTATAGGTCGGCCCCCTAGCGCTGAAAGCTAACAGATGTGGTAGCATTGGATCTGGACAGGAAAGATAACTCTGGGAGATGGAAGGGGTGTGTTGAGATTCTGCCTTCTCACACCGAGACACTGGTTTGTGGACCTTTATTGCATTGTAGCAGTTTTGTGATACCCATCCTCCCCCTTGGCTCATTAAGTAGAGAAATAGGAAGGCCTTTTAATTGTCCTGCAGATCATGTGGCGTACTTTTATTACTGGAAGTTGCTGCTGCTCGTGCCCTGTGAATTGCACCAGACAGCTGAAGAGGAATTCCCCATCGCACACTCCTGTTCTAAATCAGTGTAAAGCTCTAGCTGTGTTTTCTCATTATGCAATGCCCTAATCCGTACTATTCCTTAACATGTCTTGTGTGGCAGCTAAGCATTTGCTGTACACAGTGAGTGCCTCACAACAATGTCATGGACAAGGCTGAGCGCTAACTGGATTAACCTGCACACTCATAGCCACACACAAACCAGAAATGCTCTAGTAAGTGTAAGTCAGCTCAGGTTAATCATTTACATGCGAGCACTCACTCATAGAGCGGGTAGAACATAGCTTTTGGCTGAGTTTGTTTCAGGAAAGAGGTCATTACTGAAACCTTGGAGGGTTTTTTTTTTTGAAAGAGGCATAGGCTTTTTACCTTTGACAGACAAACCACGTCTTGCAACAGGTTACATAGCAATCTGTTTCAGCTGACAGCCTCTGCCCAGTTTAAAAAAAGTCCAGCCCCATCGTACCAGCATTGTATGCACTGCTGTCAGCTATGACTCATGAGAAGGAAGAAACTTCTTGGTTTGTTTATTGGATTTTTAAGTAGTGTTTACTATCTGACCAACGAGTCAGTGTTTGCTTTTTATTGGTGTCCAATGCAGCTTTATGCATTTTTTAAGGGGGAAAATATCTAGGCATCCTGTAATGTAAACTGTATACATTTTTATATTATATGCATGTCAGATTACATCTGTTTCACACTAAGCTTCAGTGGGGGGAAATAATGATTTGATCCCCTGTTGAATTTGTAAGTTTGCTAACTTACAAAAAAATGTATAGTTAGTTTCATTTTTATAGATACAGACAGAATATCAACAAAAAATCATGTTACATGAAAGTTATAAATTTTATAAATTGACATAGAATATTACTACACGCCACATGACCAGCTGCATTGTGTGTCAGTGTCGCGGCCATTTTGCAAGAGGCACTGCTGTGGAGTGAAGTAATGAATAAAGATGCTTCATGCATGTTCTGCATGGGACTGTACGCTCCAACCAGATCCTGAGGGATTACATTTCAAAGGCTGAACAATTGTTTTGAATATATCTGGCCATTTAAAAAATCCTGTTTTATAAACTTTCGGTCTGTGTTTAGGAGACAAAGAATATCTGCACATTATTATAATTTCTCTTGATTGTGGGGGACGATTGCCATCAGCGACTGAAATGAAAATAATAGTTGTAAAATAAATAATCTAGTCGCACTAGTTGCTGTCTGCCATCAACTACTTATTTCAAATCAGCTTATAGCTTTTATGAAATTTTAGATTTTATGTATTTTTCTTGATTGATATTCTGTCTCTCCATAAAAAATGAAACTACTTCATAAATTTGTTCAATTTCTTTGTAGGTCAACAAACTTACAAATTCAGCAGGGGATCAAATAATTATTTCCCCCACTGTACATGTATCACCAGGTGTGTAAATATTTGAAGACAGTGTTTCAGATGTTGTAAATAACTTTTGCTTACATTAATGTATTCAGTGTATTTGAACTTTATATTTAAGTAAACTCCATTGCAACAAACTGAAATTAGTTTTATGTAGTCGAACTGCAGGCTTTAGAATTGATGCATTAATCACAGTGTGTATGGTTATGCTGTAAGTATTGGGGTTTTGTTTTGTTTTGTTTTTTTTTAATATTCCAGCAAGAAAGTGAAAAGGGTGTGAGTACAATAGCTGCAATTTGTAAATGATACTTGTGCCCCCTGTTCATTGGCCACACCTTGGCTTTCATTACCTGTGGCAAAATAGCCCTCTATAGCCTCAATAGGTCTGTGTCATCTTGCTGATTGTAACTGTAATACCCCTTGGTAAGCTAAAACTGTTTTAGGTAACATAATTACTAAATCTAAAACACTTACCAGACTGTCAGATCCAGTTAATAGCACCAGAAAGTTAACTTGAGAGTTATAGTGGGAAGACATAGTATTGTCACAAATAGGGCAGTTGTATAAAGCATGCTTTGTACTGCGCTAATGTTCGAAGCAAAGCATGTTTGCATCTGTCTACAGTAATCCCCCGCTTTTCTCCATATCAGTTCTTAATAATTGTCGTTTTTGATTAGTGGGTGACACATGGACAGTTAGAATTGTACTATTTGTCATTTTACACGGTTCTGAGTAGGGCTGGGCGATTTGGCCTAAAATCAAAATCTCCATTAATTGAACATTTTAACTCGATTACGATTAATGAACGATTATTTTAATTATTTATTTTTTTATTTTTTGCCCTCATAGTTCACTGACAAGTTTTGTACAGTAAATGTGCTCACATATTACAAGTGAGAGATTTTTGAATGAAGGGTGCATTACTTGATTTTAAAATAATTGAAGGAAACACACACTATCTACTATCTATAGTTTTAAAGGGAAAGTAATCGAAATAATCGACCTGGAAAAATTAGATCGATTTTAGTTTCTAAATGTCGATTTCGATTACTTTTCAATTAATCACCCCACCCTAGTTCTGAGACTTGAGAATTATAGCGTAACATGTTTAACATTTTAAATTAGCCTTTATGGTGAGAGCATGATGCTCTATTGAAGTGACACACTATTTCTGAGCGCTTCCTCTAAAGGAGTAGTGCTTATCTATTGAACACAGAACTGCATCGGGTACGAATTATGCATGTTAAATGTTTTGTTAGCATTACGCCATTTTGTGTGGTGACGCATTATCAGTTATATCAATTAACGCTTTAACTACTGAGGTGCTTTTGAAGCATATTTATACCGCCATTGCTACTGTGTGTATACTAGTTAGGACCCGTGCTGATACCCCTATATGTGTGTTAGAGAAGAGACTGGGGTGTCTAAGCCTGTAGCCTTATTACATGCAGATTTGTTTAGAAACAAACACCCTGTCCTTATGTCTGACCCCCACCCCCAACTTCCTTACATCCCGTGTTTATATCTCCTGCCCTGGGGCAGATTAAGGATCGATTCATTTGTGAAAACATGTTAAGATGCCTCCCACAAACAGACACTCACCCACACACCATTTCCTCTGTACAAGTCATGTTTTCCTCAGAGGTATCCACTTGAGGGCTCTATAGTCTTCTCTCATCTTTTCAGCCTGGAAACAATGCATAATGACTAACTTACCTCTTTGTGTCTTCTAATAACTTGGAATGTGGAAGTTGTCTCTTAATAAAAGGGGAAGTCTGTTTCCTGTCTTGTGACAGTTGCCACTGATTTAGCATTCAATTTAAATAGCTATTAAGAGATTTCAGAGGGACTTATCATTTAGTCCTTGATAAACCCTGTTAATGATATATTGTTCATTGTGGGTGACTTTTAAGGTAACTATGCTTTATTTTATATAGTAAGGCAGAGTCACCAGGTGCAAATCTATATTATTTGTTACTCGAATTTCATCATTGCCAGGGTGAGTGGTCAGTGGTAAGTAGTAGAGCTGCACGATATTAGGAAGACATGCGATTATGCTGTTTAGTGTTGCAATGGCAATATCACATGCGATAAGTAAGTAAAAACGTAGCTTTTATAGTATTATTGTTTTTCTGCTTTGGATTTGCACCAGACGCTGACTAGTCTATGCAGAAAAAAATAGCAAAAGGAACAATCTATAACAATGCATTTTAACTCAACTGCACGCATTAGGGAACAGTCACTGCAGGACAATATGCAATGTAATGTACCATGCCTGTGTGTGTAGTTATGTAAGTGTATGTGTGTCTCTGTGTTTGCACACTTGTGTAAGAATGCTTAATTATGGCAAGTTCTTTGCTAGGGAAACCTGCATGTTTACTTTGCTTGGCTTTAAACATGTTCGTTGGCATCTTACAATATTTCCTGATGTGCTAAAAATTCTCTCTGAAGGTATGCAGAGATACTTCCTGGCTAGTTTACTCAGCTGTAGGTAGCTGTCCTGGTGGAATTTCCACCAAGCCAGAGGGTCTGCTTCACTGTCTATGGTGGGGGACAGCAGTAAACTTTTGATGTCAGCTTCCACAGCTTGTGCCAATAGCACAGAAGATGAAGAAGCTTTTCTGTGCCACTAGGTGAAGAGTTTTGGAAAAACACCATTAATTGCAGTTCAGTCAGTCTTTCGCGATATGGATATTGCGCATGTTATCGCGATGATGATAAATTTGCGATATATTGTGCAGGCCTAGTAAGTAGTAGAGGTAATTTGAATTAACAGTTCAGGACGATGTGTTTTAGTACTTATTTTACATGCGAGCGCCAAAAGTAAACAATGCGCCATTCTATGCTGGCGTTTGTGCCCAAGAGAGGTCTTTCTACATCTGTAATATGGAATTGGTTCAGTTTTGTGCCGTCGGACACAGACCAAAGTCCTATGTCCAACAGCTTAAGCAGCGCAGCCACTCTCTGCGGTCAAGGCTCCAGATGGCGCCGGTGTGACTAGATTTTTAATGAGTCGGATCATTTGGATCAGATCACTAAGAAGATTCGGCTCTTTTGGTTCTTAAACAAAATGGTCACTTTCACTTCACTTTAAACGCATAGACAGACAGGGCAGACGCCGCATTTCTTGTGTTCCCAGTTCACACGATACGGCAGTGCATGGCCAAAGCGGAATGTAAAGTAAAGTTGTTATTGTCTGTGGTCAGTCTAGTAATATTCTATGCCTATGCCCAAATTTAGTCAAAAGAACTGACTCGTTCGCGAACAACAGCAGTGTTGACGGATTGAATTTCGTTTGAAATGATGGCAACCCGTCATTCTAAAAATATAAAGAGAAAGAACCCGAGAAACACAGTTTTACTTGTTTAAAAAATATGTATATCACATTTTACAGATTATCTCTTAAAAAGTAATTTGGCTCCCAAATATTTTGTACTTAGGAACCAATAGCTTCTAAGGTTTTTATTTTGTCTGGAGCACTGTACTGTGGAAAAGCCAGGATTCATTAACATGCTGAAAGTTTTAGACCCAAAGTACATGTCAGATTGAACTTTAACACTAAAGTAAAAAAAAAATCAACAAAAACTTTAAACTTGTTTTGAACCATTCATTTGTCGTCAGGAGAAAATCAATTAAAATCGAAAATCGGCTTTATTTTTAGACCATATCGGCCAGCTCTAGTAAGGAGTTAGTAGCGATGAACAGAATTTGGGTTGAGCAGATGGCATCTTGGAAGGCATCATAGAATCATAGAATAACTAAGATCGTTGAAGTTATTAGTTATTATTATTATGAAGTTATTAAAGCGTATTATGAATGTATATGGCCAGTGGTGTACTATTAATCCTCAAATAGAAGTCGTTTGAAAATGCAGCAAAGCGTAAACTTTACAGTCATCATTTGGGTAGCTTTGAACAGCAGAATTAAAAACAGGATGCCTGAAAACTAGAAAAAACTGTTCTATATAGATTTTTTTTTTCCCCCTCAGGGATACCCCAGTTGTTGAACAGTGAGCCAGGATAGGATGAAATCAGTCTATGCAACGAGAATATTGTAACCTTTGATGGAGCCCTTGACCCAAGATATTCTTTCTGAAACATGCAATGAAAATGTATGCACAATTTTTTCAGGTAGGCTATTCATAGCTATTGAATATGTGCTCCTTATTTAAACTCTAAAATCTTCACTCAGAAATATGATTGCTAGTGAGAGACGAATACAAGAAGAATGCCGCTTGATCTCATTTACATGATACTAACTGTTCACTCCATTATTTATACTCACCTGGCTCAGTAGTTTGGGTATTCGTAGTCTTATATGTGTGTGTGTGTGAGGAGTTAGTGAAAGGGCTTCCCCCAGCAGTCTGCACAACTGAGCTAGCAACCTCCATAAATCACTTCTGCCATTGTGTGTTCTGCAGTAAACCTACTCTCTGTCCCCTCATCCCTCTCTTCCTCTCACTCTCCTCTCCCAGTGAAGAACTGCCCCAGACTTGCGAAGGCTGTTTACCCCACTCCTTATTATTTTCTGGATTTACATTTACATTTACGGCATTTATCAGACGCTTTTATCCAAAGCGACTTCCATTCCCTACATACAGGGTCTCTCCCTGGAGCAACTTGGGGTTAAGGGTCTTGCTCAGGGACCCAATGATGGTATGCTGAAGGTAGGATTCGAACCTATGACCTTTTGGTCCAAAGGCACGCATCTTACCCACTGAGCTACCTCCACCTACCGTTGTTCTTTTCTGGAAGTTCCTCCCTTTGTCATCAGGAGAGTATCCAGCTGTAAGCATGCTGTAAGAATAAAGAAAATGTAGTATTTTTAAATGTCCATCACTGAAGTAAATTCTATCTGTGACTGAATGGAGGCCTTTGTATTAAACTAAACCTCAGACCTCAGCCCTGTTGTAAACAGTCGGAAATTTAGCAACGCATACTGGATTTAGAACCTTCTCTTTAAAGAACAAGATGAACTGGCCAAACAAGGACATTACTGGAGGAACATGGACATCATTGGGTTTCAAGAACTTCACTTGGTGACATATTTAGGCTGGCTTTACATAGTGAAACTAGCTTGAAAGTCAACCATGTGCAGCACATTTCCTAAACTAATAATATACCATGTAATTAAAATTACTCTGGCAGTTGAGCCAAGGCTGCTTTCCAGTAATGGTCAGTATTACAAAGAAATACACAGGAAATTTGTGTATTCAGTTCGTTTCTCCAGTTGTGTGTTTTAGCACAGCTAGTATTGTAACACCACAGACAACCCCGGTTAAAAGCATCCATTTGTTTCTAGTCAGGAGCCGAACTGTTTATGGTGTGGTTCTTTGTTTTTCTTGCCATTTTTGTTTAGTTCTTATAGTCACACTGTATATCAGTTTAATAATTTGATAAAAGAATGAAGTAGCTGTATGTACAGACTGCTGTTAAATTAAGCTGCTCGAATTTCTACAAAGGGTCTGTGTTGATGCAAATTTTACCATAAAAAAGCCTAATGACACCAGGTGGCCATTTGACACATTGCTAGACTGACATCCCTGTGCCAGGCTGATTGGACTCTGTGTTCTTGTCTGTAATGCAAGGCTGTATCAAACTATTTTTGTTTTTATCAACTTTGATGTTAACTCAATGTCAAAATCATGTAACCTCGTTTCCAAGTTACGTAAGGACATACAGCTTTGCATGGCTTCATCTGTTTAGCAAGGTTGTTTTTTCAAATTACTTAGTTCACTTAGTCTTAAGCATGGACAACAGAAAGAGGAAAAGAGAACTGTGTGAGGATTTGAGAACCAAATGTGGAAAAATATCAACAATATCTCAAGGTTACAAGTCCATCTCCAGAGATCTAGATTTGCTTTTGTCCACAGTCCATCATTATCAAGAAGTTTGCATCCCAGATGAGACCAAGATAGAGCTTTTCGGTAAAGCACATCAGTCTACTGTTTACCAAAGACGGAATAAGGCCAACAAAGAAAAGAACACAGTACCTGCAGTCAAACATAGTGGAGGTTCAGTGAGGTTTTGGGGTTGTTTTAATGCCGTTGGCACTGAGTGCCTTGACTGTGTACAAGGCATCATGAAATCTGAGGATTTGGGGTCGCACTGTAGGGCCCAGTGTCAGAAAGCTGGGTTTGCGTCTAAGATCTTCCAGCAGGACAGTGACCCCAAACATACTTCAAAAAGCCCCCAGAAATGGATGGCAACAAAATGCTGGACAGTTCTGAAGTGGCCAGCAATGAGCCCAGATCTAAATTCAATTGAACACCTGTGGAGAGATCTTAAAATTGCTGTTGGGAAAAGGTGTCCTTCATATCGAGAGACCTGGAGCAGTTTGCAAAGGAGGAGCGGTCCAAAAACGTGTTGATGGTTATAGGAAGCGACTGATTTCAGTTATTTTTTCCAAAGGGTGTGCAACCAAATATTAAGTTAAGGGTGCCAATAATTTTGTCCAGCCATTGTGACATTGTCAAATTTGCTTTTTGTCTTCCTGTTTTTGCTTTGTTCCAATACACGCAAAGAGAATAAACATGTGTATAGAAAACATGTGTTAATGCAATACTTTTCTGTGTGAAATACTAGTTCTAGAGGGGGTGCCAACAATTTCGGCCATGACTGTATTAACTGTAATTCCTGGAAAACTTTCTTGCCTTTTTAAAAACTCCACAGATAGAGTGGTGTGCTCGAAGGGTCTAGCCTCTTTTGTGCGTCATACTCTGCATGGCGATCGGGATGTTTTGATTTTATATGATAATTTAATCCCGACATTGAGAGTCTTTATGGATGCACCCCCTCTAGAACTTTAGTCATTGCACGCTTTACAAATGGCTTTTCGTGTGTCTTTCTTAGATATATCTATTGGGTACTGCAGTGTGTGATGCGATTGTAGTGGTTTACGACTCTTAATTAACTGGCCTGTTACATGTAACCTTGCTGCCTTTTGTCTGAGCTGATGACCAGCTGGCTCCCACATCCTGCCTGCAAGACTCCCACCTTGTTGAAGGAATCCGATTCCAATGGCGGATTAGCATAGGAGGCCCCCTCAGCCTTTCAGAACTGGGAGTTCTTGCTTTAGTGAAAGTCAAACACGAGCACAGTCACTGCACTTAGCATGAAGGCTGATTGTTGTGCATTTAAAGAAAGAACATGGCTGCCTCAGATACGTACACAGTGCCACACACCACCATTTCACATGATCACTAGGCAGTGGAGCAGGCCACCTGTGTTTGTAGGTAAATATGGATGGCCTCAGGTGACTTCCGCTGCAGCATTGTCTCTACTACAGTGTCTTAAACATTCTCCTCTTCAGGAACAGAACCATAGTTATTTACTGGATCTGTAGCTTTTCCCTTTTCCTCTCCCTGATCCTGAACACACACTGAGTTTGTCTGCTTACGTGTGCGTGAAGAACTTTGACCAGAGTCGAACTCCATTAAAAGTGAGAGACCTACAGGATCATATGATGCCAGGACTGAATCTAACTCACTCAATACAGTTACAGGTGCATAAGACATTTACATAGTTGGTGGATCCTGTCAGACTGGTCCTTGTGTTTAAGGATATTGGTGGGCAAGTTCCAATGTAAACAAAAAACCTGTTTAAGCAAGGACTGACCAGTTGTGCTTTCAGTAAACAGACCACCTGATCCATATGTTTTTTTTTTTATTATTTTTCACATACTGTTTAGACTCGCCTTTTTATGTATTTGGCCTGTTAATCTGTTTTTGTTTGTAATTAGCAGGTGTATGACGAGGTAAACAGGCTTCAGCACAGATGGCCCAGGCTGAATAATTAAAACTCTGTTAGACTAGGCTTATTCCCAGGGGCTCATAATACCATGGCAGGTATCACTGTTGATGCCTTTCTACTGCTCTTCATTGTGTGTGTGTGTGTCTGTTGAAAAAATCAAACAGTTGGGGAAAAATACATGTTAAAAAGGTAATGCCACACAGTTCATACTCCCTACATGAGTGATGACTCGCATCTAACTGCTAAAAAGAAGTGGGGATGGGCTCAGAATATGCTTTAATTCTTTGGATATTATGTTTCTTACAATCATTTTGCACCATCAGATTTCAAGCCTGAACTGTGGCTTGGTAACTTTAGAGTTGACTACAAAAGACGGGCCTCATTGCCCACTATACACACACCCACAGCATTGCATTTCCCTCATACTTCAGCCCTGAGTGCTGTGTTAGCTATTATGGTTGAAAGTAGTACTTTTACTTCTGCCTGCCTGCACCTGCATCATGAGTTGTGTCGGAATCAGGACTTCTCCTTGACTCTCTCTACACTAGCCTCCTTTCTCTACTTATGTTTTTTTGGAATAATGGGCTATAAACTGCTTTATTATTAGAAAATGCTAACAGATACATTGATTATTTCACAGTTTATCATCGAAAAACTGCTTTCACTCACAATGGCGAACATGATATCTGTTCTACACCAAAACAGCCTAATAACCGTTCTGCACTCACACAAATGCTACTGGTTGAACTGCCACACTCTGAAACTATGCACCCCTTTTTGTTGCACACTAGTCTCTCTAGCCATTAAAACGCACAAAAAAATAATGTTCAGTTTTAAATATATATGTTGCCATTGACACAAAAACTAATAATTCCAAAAAAGTAACTTAACATCTAACTTTTTATATAAGTTAGGATATTATCTAAAGTCACTATGGGCCTGGGTCTTGATACTCCTATTGGTAAAAGTTGCTTGAAGTGACTTGCCAGCGAATGTTTTTGAAAAGTCAGAACCTACTTTCAGAACCAGTATAACCAGTCAAAAGCACTAGGACAAAAAATTGTTCCGTCACATTTTTCTGGTTTTTCCAGATTTTCATTGGAAGTCACCAGAACGTTTCCTGCAGGGCAAAAACACATTGAAGTGGTTTTAGCTGCATTGTACCATTCAACATGAACATAATCAGCAAAAATAGGCAGGCTCTGTCCATGCGCTGCTAGTGTTTTCCCCATACAACCCGTTTGTCCTCCCCTGTGACTCATATGACGCACACTGACACAAGCTGTACTATTGTAAATCTCACTGCAGATTCATGTTTCCATGGTCACGAGATTTGAGTCAGGCCCACGCGAAGAGTACGCTGCTTTTGCTAACTAAACCATCAGTGTCTGTAATTCCTCTGTTAAGTTTTTATTTTGATCACCTGAATTGTGAAATTTAATGGACTATCTATTTATTTATTTATTTTTAAATCCAGCAAGGTGACGACATATTTAAGAAGTCAGTACTGACCTGTTAGTGCTTTGGTATCTTTTAGTTTTGTTTATTTTTTCCTCTCCATCAGTCCATGGGGAAAGAGATCACGAAAAGCCCTTGTCCACTCTGTGTGTTCATAAATAGAGCTAGATTAAAAGAGGCACATATGCAATATTGTTTTTATCATCTTAAAGTAACTAGTAGGAACTTCATGAGAATGGAACATGGTGGTTGAAGAAAGCACAGTTGCAGAAGCCTTGAAAAACAACCATACAGAAAATTGATTAGATATGCTGTTTCATATATTGTTTGAAGCTGTAGGAGAAGGTGCTGTTTGACTGGTCACTCTGACTGATGTGTTTGAAGGCTGCTGACCAGATCACCCAGTAATCTCCTCTGAACACCACCGATTTGAAATGGCACATAAATAAATGACACGCTTGTTAAGGTCACACATCTTCATGGCTAGGACGCCTGATGTCTGCAGAGTGCAGAGTATTGGAAGTGGTTCATTTTTGGTTATTAAAATGCTTAGAAATTTAGTGGACATCTACTCTAGCCTGCTTTTTTTTTTTACTTCCTGTATGAATGAGTACAGTGATTTCTTTGCGGTCTGATGAACAGAAAATAGAAAAACTGTATATAGCAGATTTACCTCAAAGGAGAGTTGTTAGCAATCAGCTTGTTTTTGTGGGCATCACAGAAAGAGAGGAAACCCATACCAACAGAATCACACAAATACATATACATTGTTTCTTGTTATAAATTGTGTATATGACTTGGTTAATAGTCGAAACAGTAATTAAATTATTAGTTTACTGTTGTAAATAATAATGATAACTAGTGATGCATCGAATATTAGGCCACCGAATTTTTTTTTTACGTGACTGAGTGATGACGCAATCAACAACCGCAGCCTGCACACGCCAGGTTGAATTAGTCAACATATCTGGCACGTGGGTGCATTTCGATATATCTAAGAAGCGGGAAATGCCGAAGTTTCTAGAGGGAGTGCATCCACAAGGACTTTCTCAATGTCGGGATTAATTTACCATATAAAATCAAAACATTCCGATCACCGCGCTGAGAAGCACAAAAAATGCAAGACCCATGCTTGCATTTTGTAAGGTCTTGATTTACAGTGCACTACCCAGGGATGTAATCATGCATTAAAACATTGTGGTTTTGAAAAACATGTGCTTGGTGAAGATGTGACCGTGCATCAAGGAGAATAGATTATTTTAAGGAGAATGGAGAAGACGTTTCCTTAAATTATGATGTCCAAGGGGCCGTTCACATATCGCGTCTTTTCCGCATGCAAGTCCATTATTTCAAATGCAGCCGCGCGGCAGCCGCGCTCATAATGGAAGCGATGTGGTGCGACGCGGCAGTTTTTTTCAGGTGCGTCCACGCCCCGCTGAAAACATCTCCACTTTTCAGAATGCCGCAAGTGCACCGCGGGTCATGTGACAAGGTTCAACCAATTAGCTTCCTCGCCTTTTCCGTTACACTGACGCCTCAGAAGAAACATGGAGGAGCGGCTCATCATTGTGGTCCAGGCATTTCCTGAACTTTATGATTTGTCAAGCCCCCAAACGTTTCATAAAATATAACCCAGCTGGTCCTTGTCGAGTCTGAAACAGGCTTTGAGCCTCCCGTTGTCCAGGCGGAGCTCCTGGATCAGCTGGTGAAATTCCCTGTTTTTTACGTTTTTAAGATACTACTAGACATGCAGGAGAAACATTCGAAGCCGAAGACTACTACAGTGTTCAGACAGATGCTGGGCATACCCGACCAAATAAAACTGACAAGCATGAAGAAGGCTCTCCTTTGTTGGCAGTGCGGTTTGTTTCAGACACTTTAGTACCAACTGGATAAATAATTTCCTTTCTCAATTTTTATTATTATTTTTTTTTTTATTTTACCAAAACTGCTACATTTGGTTGCTGAAATTTTGCGCTCCTACTTTAGCACAGAGCAACAGCTCTCAGGAACTTGATTTCTTTAACTTCATTAGTGGTATGACGTGTTTGTGCGTGCGTGCGTGTGTGTGTTGCCTTCTGTATGGACTGTCCTTCAGTGTTCTCAGCACTCCTCTGCTGCACTGTGCCCAGAAAAGGCTAAAATGTCTCTTGTTTACCAAAGCAGTTATGAGTGCCGGGGCAGTGCAGTGCTGACTTTTGTTGACATGTGTGTTTGTCTTGTTGATTCCTCTGTGCCGGGAGCGGCATGGCGGGCAGGAAGTGAGAATAATAGAGTGAGCTGAGGAATGTGGTGTTTTTGTTTTGGAGAGCCTCTCTCTGCCCGGTGCTTTGCACCATCACACTGCAGCACAGTCCACAGCAGACATTTGTACAAACACATTTTTCTCTCTTCTTCTCAATCAACAATCCTGCTGAGACTTCCACACTGTGTCCTATTCGCCAGTTAATTGTCAAATTTATCTAAGAGTGTCCACATTTGTTCAGAGCCCACTTCAAGTGTTGCCCAGTGGTCTACATGCACTGCAAATTTAAATGGTTGAGAAAAATATTAAATGCTGGATAAATTAGAATGTTTCCAGGCATCAGAAAAGTTGATTTTATGGACAATTTAGGTATCCCTGAAAATCCAGAGCTGTGTTTAATGAGTCACAGTTTAATACCCTTAACAGTGCAACATGCTAGGTAAGATTAAATTTCAAGTCCGTGTAACTTCCTGTTTCCAGTTATTGGTACTTTTTTGGTTCCTCTTGAAAAAAGCTGAAAAGCACTGCATACATTAACTGGTCTCATAACAGAGCAGTCTTTTATCCGAAAACATACAGGCCAAGCAATAGTAAGGAGTAGGGATGCACCGATTGCAATTTTCTTGGCCCGATTCTGATTACCGATTTTTTTTGTAAGTGTGATCGGCCGATATCGATTTTTCCAATACCGATTTTTTACCCCCAGATCACAGAAAATTAGAGCTGCTGGGTTTCAACTTTTTTAATGTAACGTGGTACTTTCCCTGTTTACTGGTTACTTATACGATAGTAACAACCCCACAGCAAATGCAAACAAAAATCTAATTTTCTTTAATATAAAGCTTTTTTTTCCATAGCAAAATTCATTAACAAATGTAAATAAATCAAATGTAATACATGAACAAATAAATAAACCCCCCAAAAATAGATCGGCTTGAAATCGGCAATACGTGTGAGTGATTGGCCGATCACCGATCAGGCCAAAAATCGGCCGTTTCAGATCACTGGCCGATCAGTCGGTGCACCCCTAGTAAGGAGAACACAAAACACAAGAAGCAAGTCATACATCTTCCCGTGTTAGTAGATGTCATTTTGGGGCACCTGGTGGTTGCAATCAGAAGGTCCCAGGTTTGAATCCCAGGATTGTTAGTGGCACACTAAGATACCCTGAGCAAGGTACCAGCCACACACACTGCACCTGGGCGCTGTGTAGCTGACTGCTTCACTTGGTAAATGCCTTGAATGCAGTTAAGCGCGACTATAGATCATCATCACCTAAACATTCTGCTCTTATGGAGTGCAATAAATACATCAATAATCAGCTGCCTGTCTAAATGACTGTTGTTTTTTTAAGCAAATACATGAAGATACTGATATGATTATTCTGCATCCCTAATTACACTTAATAGCAAACCATAAACATAAGGGTTTTACTTGTAGTGATCTAAGCAGGGGTGTTGCTGTCAAGGACAGAGCTGACCCCTGAAGCTCCAAAAGAGTGAGCAAGCTGTGTTAGAGCAATCCAAGATAGCTTCCTGTTTCACTGTGAGAAGAGGGAAGACGACCTGTTTGAGTATTTGCATCACTGCCTGTGTCACACGTCGTCACTGCATATAGTAGTTATAACACCAGGGAGCTTGATGAACTACATACCTTACTGAGAGGCATGCTAGCACTGACAGCTAGTTTGCCTCTTCTGTGTTTTTTGTTTGTTTTTTGTTTTGTGTTTTGTTAAAATGGAAATGCATGTATACATAAGGAAATGAAAACATGAATAGAATCTCCAGGAGTCTGCCATGACCTCTCCACTTTAATTCCGGAGGGGAGACACACACACACACACACACACACACACACACACACACACACACACACACACACACACACACCAAATGCAGCACTTCTTAGAGCTTTTTGTAAAGGTTTAAAACAAAAGCTTGATTAATCACTTGCCTTCACTCCTGCCTTCCCAAAGAAACCTCAGCTGTGCTAATCAAACTCGACTTTAGTGTCTTATAAAACCATATGTGTCCTATTTCTTCCTAGCATATGTAATTAAGCAGATCTTTATACTCTAAGGTCTTATCCCTGATTAAGTTTGCCTGTCGTTCTGGGATTCAGTCACTCTGAATGAGCTCTGTGTAGTCGAAAGACCATCTTGACTCTGCCAGTGTATGTGCACGCACACATGGGGTTGTATGTGTGTGCTTGGTAATATGTCTACTGGTAAATGCAACTGTATTGGTGTTAATAATAGTTGATTAAAAGCTGCAGTGTGTGTCCATTTCAGGGTTGTTCAATCTACTTCTTACCTTGATATCAGCAAACAGAATGTGAGTTGGTGCATTTTTAAACATGGGGTTGATCCAAATGCATTAGAAAAAGAAAGCAGAAAATGCATTTATTTGAACAAAAGTATTTTCCTTATTTTAGGTGTTGGTTGAGGTAGAGGCAGGAGGAGTGGGAGAAATATGGCTGGAAGTAGATTTAGCACTAGCTCTCTCCATCCAGTGCCCCAAAGGGGTGGGAGTCGCCGTGCTACACGTGGCCATGTTGTGCATGGAAGAGCTGGGAGACGTAGGAGAGGCAGCAGGGGGTGGTCTGGTAGTGAATAGGGCTGGAAATAGCGATAATAATGGTGGCTGGGTTTGTTTGAGAAACGAGGAAGTGTATCAGGACTGGTTCAAACTCCTACAGACACTACGACACCCGGGCGAGGTGAACGGTTTTCCACTAATAACTCCGGGAGCTATTATGGCAAACAAGGGGTCGTTGGAAAGGTGTCACCGAGCCCTAACTGAAGTTTCACATTTAGAGTGCGAGATATATTTTTCATATTTAACATTTAGATTAGATCAAATGCTCCATGTTGCTGAGGGCATATCACAGCACGCAGTCCAGCCCCCTGCTAAGTAACAGCCAATTGTAATCATGGGGCGTGGCCAATAAGCACATCTCGCATGTTTTTGCAAGTGCAACATTGTTCTAAATATGTAATGCGCTAAATCATAAAAAAAAGGACACCTCTAATGTTTTTACAAATAGCGCCCCATATCACACCACCTCAGCAGCAAACTGGTGCCACTCCTCCTCTCTACACTTCTTTCACCACTGTCACTCCTTTCCTCTATCTCTCTCTCTCTCTGTCGATTATGTAAAATTGCCAAATATCGACCCGATTCATCGGCCAGAACGTTAATCGGTCAACCCCTATTTATGACTTGCATTGAACTTTGCATTTAGCAGCTTGAATGAAGCAAATTGTGTAGCTGTTCTGAAAGGCCTCCTTGATGAAATAACCCCATCTAATATTAAAATCATAGGAATTCTAACAGGATTTGTGGAATTTTAGCGTGCAGCACTTCTAACGTATTGCCATAATTGACTTATTTGGAAGCTCGTCTCTAGATGCTGCTGATGATTAGGTAAGGGAAGCTGGTCTTGGATCACTGAAAGATTTTTTTTCCCAAGCTTATGCATTCGTTTGCATATGTTTTTCATTTGGTAGGTGTGGCTGCTGGATCCCCAGCCAGACACAAATGGAAAATGCCACATGTCTGAGCAGTGAGAGAATCATCACTGTCATCAATAAACATTACCTGTAATGTCGACTTGTTGCCTAAAAATGAAATAATGATGCAAAGCTCAGCTTCACTTAAAAAAGGTTACTTGGGTAAACACATCTGTCTGTTGGGGCCAGGGATTGGAATTTATGAGGTTTTGTTGATGCAAGTGATATTACTGATTCTGCTTATCAGTCTTGTTCTTTATTGATTCCTTTATTGATTCCCGATCAGCTTTCTATGGGGAATGGGGGTGTTACAGGAATCTCTGTGGGAACTAGTATCCTGTGTTACTTTATTTGTTATGGAACAAAGTGCTCGGCTTATCTGCATGAACTCCTCAGTAGTTCTTTTTACAAGCAATGGAGGGAACGTTTTTCCTGACTCCTGTAGCATGCTTTTCCCTTTTTGTTAAGTGAAGACTCCCAGACTCTTCAGTCAAAATGATCCATCGTTAAAGACTTTGAAGACTCCAAAATTATGCCAGAATCCCAGCTGAACATACTAACGGCCATGTGGTATTACCTGACCTGAATTCTGCACTGAACGCTGGTGTTTATCATTTTCAGCTGTAGAACATCAACTCACAATTACCCGACGGCTGATGTTACAAAGTGTCTTTAATGTTCAGATTGTGCTGTGTGTAAAGTGCATGATAGTCAGTTTGTTTCATCTGTTTTTGCAAATTAACTTTTTAAATATAAAACTGATTTGTAAACAGTTCTAAAATTCTGAAATGATGGGCGAGTCGCTGGTTGTAAGCTCAAAGTTATCTGTAGCAACATAGTCCATAATCTCCTAAAATGGATGAAATTGTTGTTTTTTTTTTTTTTTTACAGCATTTGATTTTATTTTGGTGTTTCTCGTCAAAGAAAAAAATCTGCTGAGCCTGTCTGTGTGTTGCTATGGTTATTCAGAAAAAAACATGCCAGCATAGAAATCAGAAAACTTGTAGACTTGTGATTCTGATGGATTGGACGATTTGAATCCCTAGATTTATATCCCTAATAAGAGCAGATACTCTTCCATTTCAGTTAACGTTTCTATCGACACTGGTTTTTGTAAACCTTCTTGCTTCCATTAAAATGTCCTTCAGCTTGCCCATTTTGATTTTATCTTCACATATAAAACTGTTTATTATAAAAAGTGAAAAAGTGTGCAATGATGTGTGTCATCTGGTGTCTGGAGTAACTTTGCTCTGCTGAGGTTTACTTTTATGGAGAACATTAAATTGCAGTGTTCCAAAGGATAGCAGTTTTTCATGTCCAGTATGCTTTAATATGCTGTAAAAAGCTTAGACTCAGGATGTAAGTCAGGGATGTCTTAAATCTATTCGCTTCCAGCTTTGCATGGTGAGAGCGTGGAAGAGGCCAGCCGTGTGATTCGTAGACAGGCCTACGCACAAACATGCACAATGCGCCTTTGTCCTTATCTGCTTGCTGAGTGAAGAATGTGCACAGTTTTCCCGGCACAGGGTCTGTTGATTTTATTTACAGTATAATCCTCACAAACACCCAGTCAATGTTGTTTGCAAAGGTTTTGAGTGGAAAGATTTGCCATAGTGTGTTCTGTACATTACCTTGGTATTGATGGTTGCTCACTATGAATACTGTTTCTGAAGATGCTGCAACTGGCGCTGAGCAAAAGATTCAGAGTAGCACCCTTTATAATGGACCCCTTCTACAGTTTGAAATGGTTCTTCCTTCTTGCTCAGCCACTTTTGCGGTGTTTACGCTTGACAGTCATAGTAAGAGTTGCAGGAATTCGAAATCAGTTTGTGGTTCAATGAATGCCTTTCAGTGAGACAATTTTAAGGTTTATGGTACTCCTCCCAACATCGTCAGCACTAATTACAGTGACCTTGAGTCTTATTTGATTCTGGTTTGGAATGCAAATTAGTGAACGCCACCACACCGCTCCTCAGTGTTGGGAGTTTTTATGCATGGCGAAGGCTTACGACTAGATGCTTTATTTTAGCTTCCTTAGTTTGATGTTGATGCATGTAAGCAGCAGTTAATGTAGGTGTTTGTTCTCCGGAAAGCCAAAGCTGGGGTGTGTAAGAACTAGTGGTGCAACGGATCACTGTTGATCCGTGATCCGAACCGATCCCTCTCCACGGTTCGGCTCCGCTGAATGGTGCGCGTAGTCAGTCTGTCAAGCGATAGTCATGGCTAGCGACGTTTTTTTCAGGCGTGTCCGCGCCGTGTAGCAGAGTTACAGCAAGGGATTTTCGTTGGAGGAAATGGAGAGCGCAGCTGATGGTTGCTTAGCAACGACAGACGCTTCTGAAGCGCAAACGCCTGAGCGCTTTTGGAAAGAAGGAGGGAAAAAAAAATAAGTTCACGTCTGCTTTGCTTGCTTTCTTTCTTTTTTTGATGATGTGGACAATTTTATTTTATTCTCCAGGTTCAAAGTAAGAAGCAATAAAGAAGTTGTTTTTGATTGTGTCCACATTGAAGGAAATAATTATGCCCTATATTGTCGGTATATAATTGTGTGGAATGTTTTTATTGGGCAAAAATACTTAAATAAATGAAAAGTTTAATTTGTCTCGTCTTTTTTTTGCTGAAAACTGATCCGATCCGTGACTTAAAACCATGATCCGATCCGAACCATGATTTTTTTGATCCGTTGCACCACTAGTAAGAACGAGAGAATGACCGTGTTGGTGTACGTTTGTCTTCATGCTTGTGTTTGCATGTCACAATCACCTGCTTTGGCTAATCTGTTGTTTGAGTTCCAAACCACTCCTCTCATACATGGTTTCACTGATATCATTGAGGCATGTTGCAGGTCAGCCTGACTAACTCCATCACCACATGGATTATGCTATTTTTAAAAGCAGTTCTTTCGAAAGGCCACTTAAAAGGAGTGTTGTGAGCACTCTCTTAATCCTATGGTCCAGATCTGCTGCCTTTAAATAGAGAGCTCTACCTTCACACACTTTGACTCAGCTGGAGCCCCATGCAAAGTGCCACATCACACAGAGAACTACACGTGTAGGAGTTAAGGGTGGGGGTTTTATTCAAATTCCCCATTGTTATTGTAATCTATTCATCTTATTGTGTTAGATGCATAAGAAATGTACATTAAATAATGCAATATAGCAGAATCAGTATTTAGCATAGATGCTCCGATCATTTTGGGGCCGATCACCGACTACCGATCACCAAGATCATGATCTGCCGATTGACGATCACAGAATGGCAGGGGAATGGGAATCTTTTATCTATATATGTACGTTAGCATTAGCATTAATGCTAACGAACTCCAACATTGCTTCTTTAAGCCTTGTCTGGTGCCAATTGACTCCGTTTTGTGGCAAACAGTCACAAACCAAGAAATAAAA
>JBBPDE010000011.1:13949863-13971879 GCA_037974605.1 Nannopetersius ansorgii | reverse complement strand
TTCCCTTGTTACTGTCTTGGCGCTAATTTTTGCATTCAAATTTAAGTGAAATTGAACAGAGAGAACCCTATTACTAGTATGATCTTTAAGATAATCTTTAAAATTGAGCTTTTGCCCTTCCTAAAAAGCTAGAAAATTGAAAATACATCTTGTTTTTGGATTTAAGCACATTATTTTAGAAGTTAGTGCAAATATCCATGTCTTTCTAAAATTTTTGAACGCTAGTATGTTTTCCTTTTGTATCTAGGAAACAAATGATCGTACAACATGTAGACTGAATTTACAGTCCTGTGCAAAAGTCTAAGACACCTATTTAAATGGTCTAAATCTCAGTAGCAAGTGTTCTCTACATAAACACTTTGAACCAAAATACTTTTTTACATTTTACTTCTGTTAAATTGTTAAAGAACATAGGTTTGGTTTCAGAATTCTCCTTTATACCTCAAGTCATTGCGTTGCATTATAAAATTCCATCAGCAGCACACCTAATTTAATGTAATGAAGTAAAATTGTTTTTACTGTATTAAGCTTTTTTTGTGTTTATTCTAATTTTCGTGTTTGTTTAGAAACACTTTCTGCTAAGCTAAAATATTTTTAAATAGAATTTTCTCAGGTGCCTTTTGCAGACTGCTGCATAGCATTGTATGTCTCAGAATTGATCAGTGATTAGAAAGAGACTGACTTCAGTTGATCTGCAAGCCTGCTGTTTAATGGATTGTGATATGTACACTGCATATGGTGTCTGTAGGCATTTTAATCTTCATTTGTCATGCTGGAGGTTGCATGGACCCATTACATAAACAAACTGAAGGTGTCTGAGAGCCTGGTCTAACGGAATGTGAAAGACTGTCACTGGCCCAGAGCACCGTGCTCTTTTTTTTCTTTCTTTTTCGATTCTTTGTTCATCTTCCTTTTATGTGTACTTTTTGTCCAGTCCACTTGCATGACTTGCTTATGTAGAATTGCGAACATCCAAACTCACCCTCAACAGATGTAGCTGATTTGCTCCCCTTTTCTTGTCTGCATCATCTGTCATTGTCCATGCGGCTGCTGTTGATTTTGTGACAGATCTGTGAAACATTAATCCATTTAGAATACCGACTTACACATATTCTATGTGAACATTTGAAGGTTTGTGTCATGCGTTTTATTCATTTCAGTGTTTGTGTTTGATTGTTGTCTCACAGCAGATGTTGATCCAAAGAGGGATAAATAGTGCATTGAAATAAATTGTTCTAACTAGACCTAGAGTTACATGATAAACCTGATCATTTATGGATGAATTAGCCCCTTCTGAAATGGGTCACATAAGGGCTCATTTTCTGTTTGTATACTTTTTGCCTGTTATCCACATCAGTTGGATCAATATAAGTTTGTAGACTAAATGTTCTATCCCAAAATTGGTTTGGTTTCCTTTCCTTGATTTGTTTAGAAATTATTTTACAGCAATACTTTATAATTTATGTACAGAACTCTTTGCATTCACTTCTCCAGAGTGTATTGCATTCACTTGATTGAAAATCCTGTGCATATTTTCATTAGTGAGGAAAGGAATCTTACTTTAGCCTATGTCTTGAAAATGAATATTGCATGAACAAAAACAAGGGTTCCATGATTCATAGTTAGCTTCTGGTTTCTATTTTAAACGCAGCAAATTTTAATAAATAGTTTTTTTTTCTCAATTTGAAGTGAAGAAGTTTCTCAGTAATCTGTCTATTTGCGTGTTACCCCAGTTGATTACGGGATGAAGAAGTCTTTGATGTGTTTTTTTTTTTCTTCTGAACTCTGTACTTTACCTTTAGCTGGTCCTCACCATCCTGAGACAAACTGGTGGATTAGGCATCAGCATAGCTGGGGGTAAAGGATCTACTCCATATAAGGGGGATGATGAGGTACATTTCATTAAAAAGCTAAGCCTTTCAAAAAATATGAAAAGGAAATGTTTTTCATTGTTTGCATGCTTGCTGTATGCTATGTTAATATCTCTTTATAGGGAATATTCATCTCCAGAGTGTCAGAAGAGGGACCAGCTGCACGAGCTGGGGTCAAAGTGGGAGACAAATTACTTGAGGTAAATCAATATTTCACATGGTTCCCTTAACTGTATATTAGTTCTCTTGAGTATGTGATCAGAACATTGGCATCACAAAAGTATAGCATAACATTAGATCCATGTTAGCTAGTTTACAGAGGTGTGCTTTAAAGAGGTACAATACTTTAACCCTTGGCTCTACAACAGTGCAATACTTTTTATTGGAACAGGAGTTTGCTGTTTAGGATTATTCAGATTAATATCCTCAGAAGCAAAATTGCATTTTTGTAATATGCTCTGCAGTTCTGACTTCAAATGATCCAACCCCGGGCCAGAACGGTACAACACAACACAGTTTTAATATACTCCCCTGTCCTCCCAGGTAAACAGTGTAGATCTGCATGGAGCAGAACACCACACCGCAGTCGAGGCGTTGCGGAGCTCAGGAACCGCGGTGACCATGACGGTGCTACGTGAGCGGATGGTTGAACCAGAGAACCCGATCACTACAACTCCCTTAAGGCCAGAGGATGATTACTTCCCCCGGGAGAGGAGGTCTAGTGGCTTTCCCTTTCTCCTGGAGCCCAGCTCATCTGCTGTTAGCACAGGTCCTTGCCAGCGCCTGGCTACCTGTTTGGTCCGCAATGACAAGGGCTTAGGCTTCAGCATTGCCGGGGGCAAAGGCTCTACGCTGTATCGGACAGGAGACACTGTAAGGACAGAAACACTACACACAGATATATGGATAGTCAGTAGCCAGTAATGACGTATATTTTTAATAAACCAATCTGAATATAGTTATATAATGATTATCAGTCTTTTGGCTCTGTGTGAGAAGAATAAATTGAGATAGTGTGGGGAGATGGATGTCTGCCTAATTTATATTAGGTGCTGATATTGGGAGATTCTGAGTAACTTAGACACAGCTTATATTTGAGGTGCACTACTGTTAATACTGTTTCTATGGTACAGGTTTTGTGTACTGATGCTGCTATTTAATTTGTAGCATTTACCCCAAGCAAAAGGCAAGGAGAGATTGTGGCTATTGCCTCCACTGGCCTTGGTTGAAGTTCAATGATTTTGCAAGAAACCAGTGAAAGGGGAAATTAATTATGAATTAGTGGTCATAGCGTACAGAAATAAAGGAAATGGTGTTTGTGTCTAGTTTGTCAGCAAAGAAAAAAACTTGCATGATTTGATTCCCACAACTGCAAACTCAACACACATTTAGCAATTAGCATGTTTACATTTTGCTACACTAAACTAAACATTTACTCCGTGGTGATAGTCATCGAGCTCTTTTAAAGCAGGCTGTCTTACTGTATGAATGTTCACTACTAAACACTTTTTGCATTATTTTAAAGCACTGGTTTAGTCTCTTAGCATGTACAGCAACCTTTTCCAATAGAGTGTCGCCAGGGCAACGGAGATATGAATAGCAAGCCCTGACACCTGAGAGGGAACTGGAGTTAAGAGTCCAGGAGGGGGAGAAGTGTATTTTTGGCTGAACACATAAGCCACATGCTGTTTTGCCCTCTTGCACTCTCTTTCAATAGTGTGTGTGTATGTAGATACACACACACACATCCACATTTGCTTGTAGTTAAAGGATAAAGAAGGGGACACAACCCATGTGCTTAAAACGGCCCACATACTGTCAAACTCTTTGCTGATTAACTGTAAGTTTTCATTTTTTCTCTGCCTGAGCTGTTGTGCTCATGGGTTTTCTAGTGCATTTTGGAAGTGGAAATGGAAGTGTTTCGACTAAAAATTTAGGTTCCTTCTTATGGTATATTTTGGAGCCTAGGTACTTAAATTAAAGTTGCTTAAATGGTGCATGTGTTTGGCTCATGTGGTTAAGACTTTGCATTCTTTTTATGCTTTTTGATGTAAAGTATTAAACATAAACTGCACATGGATTAAGCATACTCTTGAAGTGCTTATGATCTTCCCTTCAAAAACATTTTCAAGATGTGAGTTGTTTTTCTGCCAGTTCAAAGTTTCTATATAAAATGGAAATTGAGGTATTATACGAACATACATAGTGTGATTTAATGCTATAAATTTAGCACAAGCCTGTCCACCTTAAGGGATATTTGTCGTAAATACAACAGGCAAAATACACATTTCACATACTGTGTGTTTTTTTTTTAAACTGAGATTTACGAGCTTGCTCAAGTAGTTCATGCAGAATTCAGCAAAAAAAAATTCAAAAGTTCTTTAATTAAATGGTTGTGTCTTAAAATGGAAACATGTAGACAAAGTTCAACTGGTGTGAAATACCCCCATTTATGAGAAACCAAAACTATTTTTGTCTTTGTGGTGATTAATAAGAATAATGACATTTAATCCCACTTAATGCTACCTCACAGAAACTTGCGTTACGTGATTATGAAAATGTTGCCAGCTGCCGTTGTTTTCTAATAGTTCAAATCAATTTATGGCAAAGAAGGAGGATATTGTAAGAAAAACTGCCTCTCTACAATCTGAGCTGTAATGTTACATTGAAGGAACTGAGGAATGAAAAAAAAAATTTAAATGTTTGTTAATCATCCAGCAGTGATTGTTTTGAGCGTGTGAGACTGGAAGTAATGTCTATAGTTGGGTCTCACTTCACTTCTTCTGTCCTCTCAGGGAATCTTTATCTCTCGCATTGCTGAGGGAGGGGCTGCTCACAGAGACAACATCCTCCACGTGGGAGACCGAGTCATATCTGTGAGTGAGGCACATAGTCATACTCTCTCTCTCTCTCTCTCTCCCTCTCATACTTACCTTTGAAACTGATAATGCAGATGAAGTCATGGAAGTAATTTTAGCTAAAGTGAATGAAGTTTTGCTAACACAAATTAAACCATGTGCAAGATCTGGAGAAGTCTGTTGAATCTTCAGCCTTGTGATTACTTGACTTACTGCATGTGCCAAGTACTATCCTGAGTTCATCCTAACCAAATACAATGTGTTTGACTGCACTGAGGCCCTGCTGCATGTTATAACCTGCTTTTTACTGTCATCCTTTGGTGAAAAAAAGACCCTGATGTGACTTGGTTCTTCTGTTTATCTAATTATTTACCCATCCTTATTATTTATCTAATGTTTTCTTACAGTAAGGGCAACTGAATTTGCATTAATTGCTGTTTGTGTGGAGTCTGGCTTTTTTCTGTCTCCTTTTCTGCCGTACCTTTTGCACTTTTGCTCTTTCATTGTCCTTGCATGGACACACTAATGCACTTCTTGCCTGCTTGATGGGTGTGGTGATGGGGGTGATGTGGACTGGGTTCTGTGGGTGCACTGTCTGAGTAACTGGTTGCCTGGTTATTACAGCAGCAGCCACTGGTAAGCACCGATACTGAATGGTCAGTGCTGGCCTCTGTTTGTCATTTGTGAAAACTCTAGGAAATACTATATACTATACACCGCATTTAAAAATTCCCCTCATTGCCTTTGCCTATTTAAGCCCACATTTTATGGAGAGACACTCCTTTGTGTTTTAAATTGGCAAAGGCAAAACGCAGAAGGTCTTTTTCTTTTTTAAACCTAAAATTTAGTAGCTTAATTAGATATTTGACACATTTTGCCAGTTGGATAGTCAGAGATGGATGAATAATGTCCTTTACTTTAAATAGTGAAAGAATGATTGTGTTGCTGGTGTCCTCTGAGTTGGGTTTGGAGAGGATTCCCCGCTTGCACGATAAGCTTCTCTCTCTTCCCCTGGCCGCATGTTTTCCTTTTCCTGCACTGTCACTCTTTTCCTTTCTCCTCTAATCAGACAAATCCCCTGCTCCTAAGAATTCCCTTTGGGACTGTAAGCATGCTTGTCTCTTGAGGACCAATTAAAATTATGACACTAATTACTACAAACACAGAAATGGATGTTTGAATCAACTCTAGTGGCCCTTTTTCAACTTGACAATATGTGGTTTGAAAAGTACTGCAACTTTCTTGAGTCTCTACCCAACTAATACCTGTGTGTTTGTGTGTGTGTGTATGTATAAATATGTATTATTCTAAGGCGTGCGAGTGCACTAAAACCAAATGTAGTCCCAATTAGTCAGAGATACATTGTTACCTCTTTAGCATGAGGTGCTGTCTTCACCAAGTTCAGCACCATTGGCCATTCCTGACTCTCCTCCCTCTCCACCTCCTCTCCTGTGGTGTGTGACTGTTACTCTAGATCAATGGTGTAGACATGACAGAAGCCAGACATGACCAGGCAGTAGCGCTGCTTACTGGCACCTCCCCCACCATCACACTGCTGGTCGAGCGAGACCAGGCAAGCGCGGGTGGCTCTTCACCCCGAACACGCCCCCACTCACCCCCACCCCCAGAGCCCTCTGACTCCCCTGAGCAAGAGGAGGCCGGAGACGAGCACCTGGGGAACCATCTCAGCTGCCCAATGGAGGACGAGTACCCCATAGAGGTGAGGCCCAGAGGGAGTAATTAGCACTGTACATTGACAAACAGCCCTTTCTTTGTGTTTTTGTTGATTTTCTGTATCAAAGGATTCAGTATTAAAGATTGCACACACACTCAAACTAAGTCAGTTGAGCACACTTGGACTATAAAGAGCAGATGGTCAGACAAGCTCATGTTTAGCTGCAGGGCCCTTTTATGAGGAAAACGGCCCTTGATGTTGGGATAAGTCGTTTCCAACACAAATTCCAACACTCCCAGCCGTCACAAACATGGTCGTGGATAATCATCTGTAGTGTGTGGTAATGTTAAAAAAAAACACCAGTGTAAAAAAAAGAAAGTGACCTCAGGCGGGAAACTCTTGGGCTTGTCAGGATAATGAAATTTCAAACTCGATACCGATACTAAGGATGATACTTGATACTATTTTCGATACTACAGGGGTAGAAAAAACTAACGCGGGAACTTTTTTTATAAAAAAATTTAGTGCGAGTAGACAAACAAAATGCTCCGTTTTCTCTGCTACTCAAAATTGTACAGCATCTTTGGGTATTTTGAAAAGTGCTTTATAAATTAAATGTATAATTATTAATCTAGTCAACTTTCAGTCAACTTAAAGTCTTATTTTTGTCAGAATTATCCACAACAATTTTCATCTAGTTTTAGTCAAGTTGTATTTTAGTTTCTTTTAAGTAATTCAGTTGTATTTAACCCAGTCAATATAGTATGAGTATAGTAGCTTGTAAAATAGACAATCTAAATTTTCTTTTAATCAAAACTATCACAATTCAAACAAGGTTATCTTATTATATACTGATCAAAATAATAAAGGGCACACTTAAACAACACAATGTAATGTCTGTGAAATCAAACTGTCCAGTTAGGAGGCAGGAGTAAGGAGTTTGATTTCACAGACGTGTGATTGACTTGAAGTTACATTGTGCTGTTTAAGTGTTCTCTTTATTTTTTGAGCAGTATATTATTGTTACCTTATAGACTGAAGAATACTTTACATCCATTCCAGACATGGAAGACCCTCTGATTTGAATTTATGACTTTTATTTTGCCAACCAAACATGTTAGAACTTAGAAGTACATGCACATAAATTTAAATAAAATAAATAATATATCTTCACTATCAGTGGTGGCTGCTAGTCTTTGAAACAGGGGAAGCTCATATTAGGCCTTCATCATAAAATTCATTATTTGTAAGTAAATTCTGGGAAGGGTTCATCAAGAGGCCAACTGTACATTTTCTTCGTCACAGCACTTCCAGTCATCCAGATCACCTTGTCACACTAGGAGAGCTGAAAATAACTTTTTTTTCCTGATTTTTGCACCAGATCAATCTTGGGTGTTGGTCTGCCCTGCTGTTTAATTCTGAGTCTCTCCTCGTAAGAAAGACTACTAAATGGTTTTGCCAAAAGCAGGTCAAACAATATTAGCACCGTCTGCCATTATGCACAGCTTGCTAGCTGGCTAGTTTCCCCATCCACAAGCTACTTTAATTATATGAATCAACTAACTTTACAGTGCTGAAACAAGGAGCAAAGTCAAGAACGCTACAAGTTTTTAATTATTATTTAAAGAATGATTTGTACAAACAAAAAAGGTTTGTATCACCAGCAAACAACACAGAGTGCAGCAGTTGGTCATACAACTTCACCTGCAAATCCGCACGGGACTGAACTCGAATCTCTGTTGAGTCTACACAGCCAAATCAGATCAATGAGTGTGTGCTTTCTCTCTCCCTGGCACTATATTTGCAATTCGTCCCAATACTTTTGGACACTTTAGGGACGTAGCGGCGTTCAACACAAAAGTCCCCATACTTTTTTTTTTTTCTCTACTTATCATACAGGAAATAACGTCTCATCTCATTTTAGTCAATGAAAATGAATTTTAGCATAGTTTTTTTTTTTGTTAACCACATTTAGTCTCGTTCTTATTCGTTAACAATATTACATGATATATTTCGTTATAGTTATCGTCTCATGCCCAGCGTTTATGTTGCGTTGCATTTTGTCTCGTATTTGTCACGTAATAAATGTTCGTTGACGAGGATATTTAGTCATAATTTTTGTTGAGAAAGCAACACTAGCTGAAAGTCCATGTAAAATTTCACAGCACTTGGTTGTTCCCTGGTTGAGTTAAGGGGCTTTTCATGTAAACACTGGGCCCTCCAGGTAGCCGGGGGAGGGCTGCCTGCTGCAGTGCCTGTTGAAAATTGGCGTGTTCCGTGAACCTGCAGATGCAAAACTGGCATTTAAGTATTGATACCAGTGCCAGTTGATAAACTACATTTTAGAATCGATTTTTATTGACAACCCTACTCTCTATTGGACATGTATGCATACAACTGTAGTTCTGATTAATATTAGAGAAGAATCGTTCCCTCTTACTTTTTCTCATTATAGTAAAATATAACAATATAAGTATAAATAAGTATTCTGTGAAAATGGAAAGCACACATAACTTCTTTGTCATGACTGTTTATCCACAGGTATGTGTATAAGAATTGTATTTGTATATTAAGAACCCTTGAATACAAATAACCTTATGTATATTTAAAAGAAGCCACCAGCAGGCTTTAATGAAACATTAAAACATGAAATAGTTCATGTTGAGCCCTGATTCGACAAAAGTAATTCAATCTGTAAGGACTTACAGTTGTTGGAGAACAGAAATTCTGAAAGGGGCCAAACAACTTATTACTGTTTTTTGTTTATTTATTTTTGTGAATACATCCCAGAGAAAGTGGTGCACGGTATGAATGTTTACTTGTGTGGTGTAGTGTGCTGTGCTAGGATAGTGTTTAATCTGTTTAGAAACTTCTGTAAATAAGTGATGCATCTTGTCAGTATTGCGCATCTTGTCTTGTAATGTTAGAAAATGAGTCTCCCCCAATAATTCTATTCAGTAGTACCTTTTCCTTCTTTCTTTAATCCTAGTATTCACCCCGTTTGTAGTTTAGCACTATATTTGGATCTAATATATAACTCTGATCACAGAGTAGCACTCAATATGCCAAATCCATATTGTATTTTATAGTGTTTTATGTTGCGTGTTTCATGACTAATGGTCTGCCCTCACAGGAGGTGACATTGGTCAAAACAGGTGGCCCTCTGGGTTTGAGCATTGTGGGTGGTAGCGATCATGCCAGCCACCCATTCGGCATCAGTGAACCAGGCGTGTTCATTTCAAAGGTAACAACAATGTGTAGAACTTAACCAGCAAGCAATGGCATGTAGGCTCTACCTATGGCTTCAAGTCCAGTGAAGCTCAACAATGATGCTCTAAAAAGTTTGTGTGCTTATGAGCAGGTCATCCCTAATGGTTTGGCCTGTCAAAGTGGGTTACGAGTTGGCGATCGGATCCTAGAAGTAAATACCATCGACCTGCGACATGCCACGCACCAGGAGGCCGTGAAAGCACTGCTCTCCAACAAGCAGGAGATCCGCTTATTAGTCCGCAGAGACCCTTCACCCCCCGGCATGCAGGTACACACACTCTTTATGTGGCAAATGTGCATATGCAAACCTCTCAAGCTCAGTTATATACACAAACACAATATATAGAACTGCATAATTAATAACTACTGCTCTCCATGTTCTTAGGAAATTGTAATTCACAAGCAGCAAGGAGAAAAGCTGGGAATCAGCATCAGAGGAGGAGCCAGAGGGCATGCAGGCAATCCGTTTGACCCTACAGATGAGGGCATTTTCATCTCTAAGGTATTAAAAACTTGACCATTACAACAAGGAGTAAAATAAACAATCTTCTTAAATTAAAGTCAGTTGGATCCTTACAGTTTACCAGAAAAGTATTGGTCCCTGGACACTGATATTTACTTGATTTATGATGCCAGTGAAGCACACAAAGTAAAACCTGAAACATATAATAAATATCACCGAACCTGTTTCCAGGCCACATATCATTGTCCATGTACCTTGTAACTTTTAAGGTTCTGGAGTGAAATTGTTGCCTATGAACTGTTTTGTGCTTCTAATCAACTTTACACACGTTGCCTAAACTATTTTCAAAACTAAAGCAAAGATCAATAGTCCCAACTCTCTGGAAACCATAAGGGGGTGGAGGTAGCTCAGTGGGTAGCATACTTGCCTCCAGACCAAGAGGTCATGGGTTCGAATCCTGCCTTCAGCAAACCACCACTGGGTCCCTGAGCAAGACCCTTAACCCCAAGTTGCTCCAGGGAGAGCCTGTGCCCTGTAGGTAGGGAATAGAAGTTGCTTTAGATAAAAGCGTCTGATAAATGCCGTAAATGTAAATTTTGGTAGAAACGTTGTAGCCAATCACAAAACCTTTGAAGCTATAGCAGATTAACCAAACATTAAGAAAGTTAGGAAAATTAATGAGTAACTTGGGTAAATAAAATTTAAGTAAAATAAAAATAAAACTTGTTTAAAAAATCACACTCGCATTGTCTTTTTCCCCTGCTTGTAGGTTAGCTCTAGTGGTGCTGCTGCACGGGATGGTCGCCTAAAGGTGGGCATGAGAATCCTGGAGGTGGGCAGTCACAGTCTTCTGGGCATGACCCATACAGAAGCAGTAAGAGTCTTGCGTGCCACTGGAGATACGTTAGTCATGCTGGTTTGTGATGGTTTTGACCCTGGAAATGCACCAGGCATTGAGGTAAAGTAGAACAAATCTTTAGATCATACAGAAAACAGCCACATAGCTCAGGCAAATGCTTAGCTGTGGTTTTGCCTCCTTTGTATGTGTCCAGGCCTCCCCAGGTGTGATTGCTAATCCATTTGCGACGGGTATTGTTCGAAAGAATAGCATGGAGAGCATCTCTTCAATAGACAGGGACCTGAGCCCAGAAGAGATGGACATTATGCAGAAGGTGAACTTTTTATACATTCCATTGTGCAACAAATTTTTGGTCTTTTAAGGTATTGGGATGCAAATGAACTGTTCCTGTTTTCTTCTAAAGGAGGTTGAGATGGCGAGGGAGACATCCCAGTGGGAGCGAGAGGAGATGGAGAAAGTGGTGAGTGACCTCAGGAATGCTGGACTTCTGATTATTGTAGAGGACAAATCTTCAAGGCAACAGGAGGTTTTCCCCCCAAATTCACAAGCTGCCCTTTTGACTTTTGCTAATATGTGTGGGTTCTATCCTTCTCAATTTCTCTTTTCCCCTCTTTCCCCTACCCCTCCCTGAATGAACATGGGTTTCACTTTTGTTCCTGTCTTTCCATATTCATTCACATATCCAATCCATCCATCTTGTTTTCATTCAACTCCCATTCCCTCAATTGCCATCTCTTCAATTGCATTTGCACCATTCATTGCGGCGTTCATCCATTCCTCAACCTCTTATAATCCCTTTCCCCACTGTTTGAATGGATGTGTGCGCCCGTGTCCGTCGTCCATTCTTTTTATTTTTGTCTATGACCTCATGTGTGTGACTGGTCATCCCCTCCCCTCCTGCTCCCCCTCCCCCCTCTATTGGTGAAGGAGCGAATGCGCTTGGAGCGCGAGGAGGCTACACGCCTACTGGAGGAGGAAACTGAGGTGAGGCCTTATGCCCCCACTGCTTTAGGGCTGTCCTTGAAACCCGAGGGCAGCAGTGAGCTGGACGCCCTGCTGCGCATCAACCTGGTCCTTCTGTGAATCTCTTGAGTTCAAGGTTCAATGTTACTTTATTGTCATCATCAGCTGTGTACACATAGATTGTGTGATGAGACAACATTTCTCCATGGACCATGGTGCAACATAAAAGAAAAATAGCTCAAGAAAGTGTATCCAAGAAAAGTAATGATATAAATTGCAGCAGTACTCCTTTTTTGTACCATTTTAAACAAAATTATACCTTTATGAACATACTGTGTATTTTCTGCAGAGCTTAAGCACTGCACCTTTGAAACTGGACTACAAGACACTGGCAGCCCTTCCCACGACAAGTCTACAGAAGGTCAATCGGGTGAGTCTCAGTCTGTTGTGCTTTATGTGCTGACAAATTTTGTGTGAATTGTTTTGGAGAAAACTAAACAAACAATGTCAATGGTATGAGTTTTATTTGTTGTTATATTTATGATAAAGGTTACATTTGACATTGTTTGAGTTCACAATTACAAATTCAACCTGTATTGATGTAATCTGTTTAGCTGTGACTACCAATTTAGAGGTTTCTATGAAGTGTCTGGCCACTGATGCACTATATATGTAATATATAGTAATATGTAGTAATCACTCAGTTTTACGTGGATCAGGACTCACGGATCCAGTCACACGCAGTTTTTTTTTTAATATTCTCCCCCTTTTTTTCTTTTCGTCCTTTTTTTTTTTTTTTGCTTTTTCTGTGGCAATATGTTTTTCTATTTATTTTTTTAAACTCATTTTAGTTCTTCTGGCACCCGGTGCGTGGCCGTCGGGACTTCTCCATATTTAACCCTCTCTCTCTCTCGCTCTCGCTCTCTCTCTCTCTCTCTCTCTCTCTCTCTCTCTCTCTCTCTCTCTCTCGTTTGTGACTTGTCCATATTTAAACCTCAGGTTTATCTTTACATTTTCTTTAAGGGTAATGTATTAAACTGAGTTTAAAATGAAATTAAAGTGATCTGGGAGCACATTTGATCAATTGACAGCCTGATCAATGTTATAACCACCTAATCTTGTGTGGGTCCTCATTATGTCTCTAAAATACACATCAAGGCATGGCATCCACAGACATCTGAAGGTGTTCTATGGTTATCTGGCACGAGAATATCAATAGAATTCTACTAGAAGTCCTGTAAGTTACAAGATGGGGCCTGTAACGACTGGCCTAGTTTGTTCAGCACATCCCACAGATGCTCAATAAGAATGAGATCAGAGGAACTGGAAGGCCAAGTCAACACAGCTCTTGCTGTGTGGCAGGACGCCACATTATCCTGCTGAAAGAGGTGACTGCCATTAGGGAACATCACTGTCTTGAAGGGGTGTACTCGCTCTGCAACATTTACGTTTACAGGATTTACCAGACGCTTTTATCCAAAGTGACTTCAGGGGACAGTCTCCCTGGAGCAACTTGTTAAGGGTCTTTCTCAGGGACCCAGTGGTAGTGAGGTAGGATTCGAACCCATGATCTCTTGGTCCAGAGTCAAATATTCTACCCACTAGGCCACCACCATGCAACAATATTTAGATAAGTGGTACATGTCACAAAGTGATTCACCAGTCCAGAACATCTTCTTTTATTGATTTATGCTCCAGTTCTGATGCTCAGAAACCCATTGGTGATGTACAAGGATCAGCACTGGCTGATTCATTTCTATGACTGCAGAAATGCGGCATCTTATATGGTTTGCTGTTTTAGTTAGCCCCAAACGAACAGTGGTGGCATAAGCTTCAAATAAACATATACACATCAGTGTTTACTGAAGTGTGACCAGTAATTTTTGCTGACTCATTTCATCAACTGTAATTAGACAGGGGCACAATATCTTACCTAGTGATGGTTGTTATTGTTATCCCTTCACAATACATTCCCAGTTGAAATGCATCATTATGAAGTCCAATTGACTAGGCAGAACCCATGTGTAGGCATTAAAATATGGGATAATGGGCTAAAACCTTTTAAAATCAGTTCTAATCAGTGCTAGAGGATCCAGAGTCATGCCTCTTATAAACTCCGTGTGGATGATTTTTATGGACCTTACTGTATTGTTGCTGGACAGCTTAAGCATTTCACTGCTCATTCATCACAAACACCATTTCAGGAACAGAGAAGATCAAAGGAAATTACATAATTTAGTCCTAAGGAACAGCAACAACAGATGCATTAGAAAAATGAGTTGAAAATTGAGTTGATTACATTAAATGTAATCCTCATTAAATTAAAAAAACGGTTAAATCCAAAAATTGTTGGTGCTGTCTTGGTTTTATTAGAAGGCTTTATTAGGTTTTTTTGGAGGAGTCATGTGTTGCTCTGTCTATTTCCCTGTTATGCCACCTCAATGCACCTTAATGCAATAAATCCACATATTCATTGCCTCTTTCAGCTTGAAGTAATGACTGAATTCTTATATTACCATTACTTCTGACAGAATGGCAACAGTTCTACAATGCCTTGTGCTCGAGCGCAAGCTGGACTAGGGTATTTGGGTGACAGCTGGCAGGGCCTCAGAGTTTATTTTCAAAACTATGTCAGTGGCTCATTGGGTAAGATGGTCATGAGTGGGAGGACCTTAGGGGAGTAAGGACTCCTGTGATAGAGCTCGCGCTCACAGCATTTCATGTGTCCAGAAACTTCAAATCATTGAAGCTGCTATCTTCTTAATGTAAGTACCTGCGCTGTTATTTTGATAATTACTTTCGTAACTTAATTTTCTTTCATTTTTTTATTCGCTGATCTTCTGGAGTGAGTTTTTTTCTTGTATTTATTCAGAATGTCAGGTTTTTGATACAGTATTCATTTGATTATTGTAAAGGTACAATCGTTTTTACATGGCTTAGGTTTTAATTAAACATTGAGTTTAGTGAGGTTAGTTGCAGATGGGTTCAGATGTCAGACAAACCACACTAGTGTTCCATGCTATATAAATGAGTGCACTAGGTTTAAAGATGTATTTCCCGGGTTTGTATGTTGAGCCAGCAGGTCTTTCTGGGAGTGTTTTAAACTACATGGAACTTGCAGCTGTTTGAAAAGCTAGGAGGTGGAGGGAGTGGAGAGAGACTGTAGGCGGCTCTAACACATATGGTTATCCCAGAGTCTTGTAGCAGAACCTTATAACAATGTTTTAGAATTTGATCATCACGGTAAAGTTGCATATGGGAAACTTGTGAAAGAATGACTGAGTTTAGTTTAGACAAATATTGATGTCCCAAGGCTTCAGTTTGGTCCCCTTTTACTCTTCAACAGAGAGGCTAGACCTACCTTTTTTTTTTGGCTCTGTACAGTCAGACACACAGACACATGGACCTTTAATGGATTTTGGATGTCTGATTTTGCATAAGTGTATTGATGGCAGTACCACAACTATGGGGAGTGCAGCTGTCTTGAGTCAGAGGTCTTTGGGTTACATACCACTCCATTGACCTTGTTCTCACAAGCACACACCCCCACCCCCAAGCATGACTATTATCTGAAACTATTTTCAGAGTGGCAGTACGGCTCAGACTAGATTTGGAAGTCTCACATTTAACATCCACACGAGTCGGACGCTGATAAAGCCTTAAAACTACTTAAATTTAGCCAGTGCTTTAGTTAACCGTATTCAGATTTTAGAATAGAGTTCGGGTTAAAATATTTTATCCCATTGGGGCAACTCTTTACCTGTACAAGGTATTTAGTGGCTGCGGGTATCTCCAAGCTCCCTGCATAATGGGTGAGCCTTATATAGCCTTATATATCTGTTATTTCTAGATCAGAATATAGATAATTAATTTTTAGAAAGTAATTCTATTTAAACTGTACCATTCGTGGCTTTCACCAGATCATTTAGCCATACTGATATAAAATCCGAAGACAGTTGCACAGTCCTGTATAATCAGACTTTTTTTTGTCTATCCTTTATCCATCTTTTTACCTTTGCCTTCCCTTGTTTGGACCAGTATTATTATTTTTTTCCACACTTGTGCTATTCAGTGTCATCGCTTTTGTCTGTTCTTTTCATTCCTTTTTCTCACTCTTTAGTCCTATCCTTCCTCTACTGAATCCCACCCCATGGAGACTGCTCTTCAGGCCAGGCAGGCTGGCTCTATAGATCATCATGGCTTTGAGAAAGCTCATGCTACACTGTGCCATGTAGGCTCCCCTGTTTTGCCCTTACCCACATCCTGCCTTGTTACAAGCTCAGTGGCACCGAAACAGCCACCAGTCGCACAGGACCCTTTTCCAACATCTGCACTTGCACAAGCAGCACAAGAAGAAGAGGAATGTATGGTGGACTCTCAGCCAATCTGTTTCAGTGAAAATCCCTTCCTAGTAGCTAATCGCAAGAGCAAGGGTTGCCCTCCTGAACGGTGCGTCCTTTCAGGGCCGCCCACAGGCTATGGCAGGCAGGGGCAGCTTCAGACCTGCTTGTATGGCAAGGCAAGCAGGCTTGGACCATGTTTTTTTTTTTCGAGCAGCATGGCATGTCACTGCAAGTTACAAAATTCAGTTTCTAACAAAATGTGTGTGTTTATGACACGCACACCTTCATAAACACACACACGTTTTTTTTTTTGTTGGTTTTCTTACGTATCATTGGTTGATGCCTGTTCTGGAGTATCTGTCAGTGAGGCACTGCAAGGTTGAAGGACATGCAGACTAACCCTGGTTTCAGTCAATAGCATGTTTTGATTTGAAGTCCAAGCAAGGTATTGCTTTTTATTTTTGTAAAGCCTAATAATATATAATATAATAATAATATAATAATATATATAATATAATAATATAGCTGCCAGCTGTGTATTGTCGATCTGGTTATTATTGCTTACTGGGAAAGATTACCTATAGAGCAAGGACAGTCTTTAAGGCTGTTGCTATCTGAAAATCCCCACTAGGTCACTGCTAAAGCTTGAAATGTGTTAACAGGTGTTGGTGGAAAATTAATGAGAAGACCCTCGTCCTTTAGTCATACCAATTATAAAGGGTGTCAAATGACTAATTAAGTGCTGAATCACTTGAATACTGCTTGTGATTGTGTTTTTTGTAATTACAGTTACATTAACAGACTTACATTTTGGAATTGGAATATCAGCGTCTTGATGTCACATGGCATTTCAGCTATCACCAGAACATAGTTTTACATTCCTGCATGAAGAGAGACATAATGGCTTTATGCTTACATAGAAGGTTGTATTGTGTAACCAAGTGGATTTATTTTCACTTATGACCTTTACCACAAATGTTAACACTGCGTATGAGCCTGCATGGCCAAATGAATATCACTACAGCTGTCATGTAGCTGTTTATTTACCCATACTTTTCAATCTTTCTTTTCAGGCTCCATCTGCAGATTCCCAAAGGATTGACAGTCCTGTCCGAGAGCCGCTTTACTCCCCTAGTTCTCACCTTGTAAGTCCAGTTCAGATCTGCTCACCTCAGAGGCATTTCTTCACATTTGTATTTTTTCCATGATGAGTTCATCTCATTTCATAACCCCTACCACACACCACAGTTTTTAGAATATGTGTGCGTAGTCTAGTTCATAAGCTTACTATTACAGTGACACACTGTCTTTCTTAGCCTTCTTTCATTTTAGGTTACCATGTCACCACCACCTGTCATAATTTTGGTGTATTGAAAAATTAAAAAGGGATGAAGCAGACTCTCTTTGCTCAACTCATGCCTTCATGACACCTCCTTTCTTAGCCAACACTTCGTCAGTCTACATCCTCAGTCCCTCTGAACCCGGGCAGGGAGACACGATTCGTAAGTGGGCTGCCTTAGCATGACCTGCTACCCGCGACTTCCTCTGCTGTTTTTTTATCTGAGACACAGGCATGCAAGTGCGCCTTCATAGATTGACAGAGTGCATTGTTGCCTTATGAGGTCTCTCACATTTACATGTGGCTTTGCACTATGATCACATACAATGTCAATGCAATATAGCCAGTAGGGATGGGTATCGTTTGCATTTTTTCGATTCCGGTTCTTATCGATTCCCTATTGTGATTCCACAAAGGAAAAAACACAAAAAAGAGGACTGTTTAAATAACAAAACAAACTTTAGAATGATTCAAAACAAACAGTCCACTACAAAAAAACAATTTTACATTAAATAAATAACTGAAGAAAGTAACGTAAATGTGTAAAATAAAATGTGTAGTTGGGTAAAATAAATCACGTAAAGAAATGTGTATATGGGCTTAACTTTTTATTTTTAACAAACCTATCGGATATCAACTAAAACAGGTCCTGGCAGATAACCACATACATCCTAGCATATGCGGTGTTTAGCAGTAGAACGGCTGACAGCGTCAACTGACGTAATTTAATCAGAATCCAAATCGCGTCTATTAGAGCAGCAAGCATGCTCTGTTAGAGATATATGGGTGTGGTATAGGCGCATGTACACACTGATTCAGATTCTGATCTGGCGACTGGCACTGTACGATGGCCTCTGGGTCCAAGGTCCACTGGACACTTGCTCTGTCTGCTGGCTGCAGCTTGCGTGGATGTATTCCGGCAGGCTGCATGACTAAACGCTCGAACATACTGCAGCAGTGTCGCATCAGGAAGCATCTTGTGCACAACTGGGCACTGCATCAATTGACGCATGCAGCCATTATAGGTATAGCCAGTTAGCCGCCATTCTAGTGTTAAGATCCGATTTACAGAACCAAAATAGAAATAAACCGAGTGGGTACCTGGTACCGGGTATTTTCGGTTCTTAGGGTGCTTTCACACCTTATAGTTCGATTGCTTTAGTCCGCACCAGTCAGGAAAATGTTACAATGTAGTAAACAGACGTGCGTACAGTTTGCTTTCACATATGCAGAGTTCTAAAAGAACCAAAATAGACCGCAAAGACCATCGGCACCAGAAACAAGACTATTTTCAGAAAATCGCGCCACTTTCAATAATCATGGAGGAACAGCCTTGCATTACATTGTACGTGTAGATAATTTTTTCCATGCAATTCATTTCGAACATGATTCGCGGCTGCGGCTCCAAACCAACTTACTGATGTATTCATCTCCCCGACTGCGCATTCCGGGCCACTTTGGGGAGAAGAGATGTGCACCAAATGCTGTAGGTGTGAAAGCACCCTTATTTGGAATCGAATTTCGGTTCCCATCCCTAATAGCCAGGGTGGCTGTATTAACTGCAGTGGGAACTTGACCAGACCTGTAACTGTGATTTGGGACCTTCATTCTTGTGTAGTTCTGCTAGCCTTCTTGACTTTGCCATTGTGTACAAATTGAGATAAAATCTGCTTGATGCTGGAATTTGGTTTGAACAAAAGCTACTTCGCATTAGTGAATACACCCCTTTCAGAAACATGTTCATATATTCCCATTTCACACCATAATTATGCTCTGTTCCAGGCAAGCATTAATTTCACCTCCCATGTGACTACTAAGGACCATTCAACAGTGAGTGTTTATTAAAAAAAGACTATTTTGTTCAGTGACACTGACAATTGATGGTTAATGATAGACTTTGCTAGTAAAAATTGTGTAATGATCTTTATACTAGTGGATAACTTATCTGAGTAGTTGTTCACTGAGACTTTTCTCTTCTTTTCAGACCAAGCCTGGTGCCATCCAGCCCATCTCCCGGGTTCGGCCTGCTGTGTCTCCAGCAAGTCAGGATGGCCACAGTAGTCCCAACCCTTTCCAGCATGGCCCCTCCCCCATCAACTCCCAGACCACTGTAAGATCCCTCACCACTGTCTAAACCACATTCCAGACATGCTACCCCTCTGGCAGCTGCCCAGTACCATGTTATATACAAGACATATCTCCGACAGGTTGTGTATCATTTTTCATATCATGCTGTATTATAAGTGGAGAGGTATGATCCAAGTTGTGCCTATGAAGTCACATTTCTTCATATATCTCTACGGAGATATGAAGCCTCAAAGGAATGAATGATCCAGATGGACAAAAGGAAATCTCACTACGTTTATATTTGCGACATTTAGCAGACAGTCTGATCCAGAGCAACGTACATCTCTACGTCACTAATTCTGCAACTGTATAGACTTCACTTTCAATAGAATTTTGTGTGCCTATTTTTATTGACGCATCTCTTTTTTTTGTACTGAAGCTATATCCAGTCAGAGTTTGCACTCGTATTACCTCAGGGTCTGAGTACTTTCTCACTTTCGACACAGCTCCCTCTCCCATGCAGTCACCCGTTCCACAGTCCTGTCTCTTGTTCTCTCTATCTATTTCCATCTCTCTACCCATACAAGGCGAGTCACCTGCATGCTGTCTACCCATGCACTGTCCAGCTGTCCTCTGCATTTGGTGCTCTGTCTCTCATTGTCTGTTCCATCCCTGTTCTTGTCCTCTGTTGGCTCTGCCCTCTATCCTTGCTTCTCGACTCCCCTGGCCCCCTCTATGCAGCTTCGTGCCCCTTCCCCTGACACTTTTGACGAATTCCCCATCAATATCAAGCAGGCATATAAGGCCTTCGCCGCTGTGCCCCACTCCTTGGCTGTGCTGGAACCGCCGCAGGTATGGCAGATGATTGTTGAGGTTTTGAGCATGTCGTGGTGTTCTTGGCATCAGGTCCCCTGGTCAGCAGAGCTTTCCATTGGAGCACCTCCTTTGGGAGCTTGTGTTTTGTTGGCCAGTGTTTTGCATGAGCCATTCACATTCATCAAGTAGTGTCCAGGGGCTCTTTCCCTCTGGATTGCTAATGTCTATCTTCCATTAGTGCTGTGGTTGACTGGTCCTGTGTTTCATCATTTGATGGTGTGTAAAGTAAGAAAGTCATCTCATCTCTTGCAAAGCCATGAGTGTTTTCAACTCATCGATTCCTTGCCTGCTGACTTCTCTACCCTTCTACGACCAGTTTGTGATGTATGTTTTTATACCCATTCCAGAAAGTCCCCTTTCTAACTGATCTTTCCATTTTTCTGTCTCTTTTTTTTAGGATCTTTATGGCCAGAGGAACAATATCCTCCCTAAGCAGCCTTCACCAGAGGTATGCTGGTTTGTTAAATTAATTATTCTGTAATTCTATTACTTTAATATTTCATTACAGTGTTTCAGCATACATCATACAATGAGGACAGTGGCCACTCTGGGTATTCCTTTTCCATAATGGGTTCACTTAGGTGAAACTCCCCACTCAGTGCTGTCACTCAAATACAGTCATTCATCCAAATACAGTTGTTTCAATAAGATGTTTTTTTTCCTGTATGGAATTTTTAAGTATTACACTGAAGCCACAAGCCAAGTTTAGCTAAGAAATGCTTGTACTCCAGCAATAAACACTGTGCAAACTGCAAGCTGACTTCATTAATATGGTGACTTAAGTTGTATGACGTACTCTTACCTGGACAAAAGTATATTGCAGTAGCGTCAGCCGTCTTGAATTTGTTTGCATTTTGAGTTTTGCTGTATTTTATTGTAGTTTTTATAGATACAGATTTTTTAATAGATGTTTTTTTTTGAGATATTGCTTCGAGCAATGTCTATGAGGTACTGATGGAGTGTGTATAATGGCTCTTTCAGCCTGAGCTGAATAATGAGGTGTTTGTTGAGGAGGGTGATGGCTTAAGTCATGGCCCCCTCATCCCTCGCCCCTCCCTGTCATCTGACCGGCGCGAGTACAGGAGTCTGGCAGCTGTGCCACGCCTGTCTCGCCTCTCTCTGGAGTCTAAGGTACCCAGCCCCACTTTAGCCCGTGCTCAGCACTCAGCCTGTGACCTCTCTCTCTCTCTCTCTCTCTTCAATCCTTACTGGATGACAGACTATTTTTGCTTCGGTGGTGGTGGGGCAGAGGTTCATGTCGCTTCAAACAACTGTCCAGACAGCTCTGGGATATTTCTTGGTTTTGAAAGGTCTGATTGAACCAATCTCCAGATGAAATTTGGTGTTGGGGGCGAACACAATCATTGTGGCTCTAGCCAGAAAAATGCCAAGCATTCTTCAGTTTTGCATGAAACTGCTTTATTTGTAATTA
>JBBPDE010000011.1:13906489-13922157 GCA_037974605.1 Nannopetersius ansorgii | reverse complement strand
TAAATGTAAATGTAAATGTACTTCTTCCATGAAGTTTGAAAGTGTAGTGTAAGAGGCTGCTCAGTTAAGTCAGATACTCAATTAAGATCATTACGTTTTGGCCATGACTTGGTAAAGCGTGTGACTGAGATAATTAAGCAGTGGTCTTAGTAAATCAAGGCCATGCTTTAGTATCCTGTTTCCCTTAGGTAGTTGTGACCGCACATTATATTTTTAGAAGAGATGGGGCTCTATTCACAAGGTATTTTTTTTAATTATTATTTACATATCATATATGACTATAGAACACATTTCTCTACCCTATGCACCCCATTTCAGAAATTGCTATTTCATCTGCTAATCACCATGAAAGAACGGCATACAGTGTCACAGCTGACCAGTCAAGATCGAGGGCAAGTCACTTATCCAACATGGACATTTTGACAGTTTTGAAACACTGAGATCTACACACAACTCTACATACAGATGACCACAAACTGAAAGAGAAAACCCATACGGAAATGACATATTGGAATTTATGTTGTCGAAGTAAAAATGTATTAAAAAATATATTTTAAGCAATATATTCACATACCATTTATTCCTTAAATATATGTGAACTATATGACTGTAAATACATTGATTCATCAGCATATTATAAAATATATATTTAAATATAATTACACATATATAGACAAATATACTATAGGCCAATACATTGCCTATATATTCCCAAATATATTTAAATCAATTAGGTTGTTTTAAATTTCATTTATTAATTTAGAACAAACAAATACATACAGTACAGTGGTGGCCTAAAATTGAAGGATTTGGGCTGGTGTTCAAAAGATTGTATACCTGTCATATATAAGTAATATATTCATTTACATATATGTTTGCATATATTGAAAATAAATATAATGTAAAATGTATTTTCAATACATAAATGTATTTTTAGACATTTACTACAATATACCAAAGCGGCAATTGTTTGTATATTTAAAATATATTTAAAATATATTGGTGTTTGGGTCATATATTTTGGTCAATATATTAGTCCATGTATTTTTTGTAGTTGGATTAATATATTTAACCGGATGAAAATATGTTGTCTATAATATATTCTGTATTAAATATTTTTTTGTATGGGAAGGAGCTTGATGTTTACTGTATGTGTGCTTTACAATGTTTCTAATGTGTTAACCTGCTTGTGTACCGTATGTTTAAAAAGATGCTGGGTGAATGCAACCTAAAGCTATTCTTCACCACTGCTCACAACACTTTTCCCTTTCACACTGAAATTAAACATTTGAAAATAGCATTCAGTAATTTCTGTGAGACTGCATTTCATTATCATGTGATCTCTTTTTTGTAACTCTTGCTGCCCACATAAAACCCCCACAATGTCTTATCTGGGCAAGTGATGCAATGTCCTCTTCATGTTTGCACAGCATTGCGCAAGTCGTAACCATCACATGTGTCATATCACAACATAGGTCACATTTCTCAATAAATTCTAAAGGGCTGACTGACCAGAATGGATTCGAGAGCCTGGTCAATGTGGCTGAATTTGGCTTCTGTACGGAGGTTGAGAGCTGCAAGAAGGTTTTCTTGAGCATTTTCCCATTTCCCCAGCTTGGCATTGACCAGTCCAATATTGTGCAGTACCTAAAAGCATGGAACAATTAAAACTCTATAATCTAGTGCTTTAATAATTTAGTCAATTCTGAAGGATTATATCAGTTCTTCCAAATGTAATCTTTCTAATAAAATGAGCACAGTAGCTGTGCTAATTCTATATTATTGTGATCCTAAAAAGCATAAATAAATTCATATTAATGTCTTATTGTAAGGAAAGCCTAAAAACATGTAGTGTGGCCAGATTACAGAGATACAGTTGATGGGCATTGTAGACTAAATTCAAACTATCCTTTCAAACTATCAAAGATATTTCAAGTATACAAGCATGTCTGTCTGACTGGTGATGTCATGTAAAGAATGAAACAGTCAGTGTATTACTTCAAGCTCTTCTTACCTCACAAGCATAAAGTTTGTACCTCAGACCGAGAGGTTTGTAGTCAATGAGCTGATTCCCTCTTAGTTGCTTAAAGGTTTGCTGGAAATCCAGCAGCGACTCCTCAAACCTTAAGTTGTAACTAGATGTTAGCGGTACAGTTGTATAAAAACACTGCAGTTTAAACAACCCCTGTCACATGACATGTTGATTTTTTTAAGTGAAAATATTTTTCCACTTTTTTCTCCTTAATTTTGTCATGTGCAATTTCATCCACAGACTAGAACCCCAGCAATCACACGATACTACCCACACTGGGAGGGTGAAAGGCTTGTGCAGGCGAGTCGTAAAGCAGTCGTCCCCAACCTTTATTTTGTCACGGACCGGTTTAATATCCGAAACTATTTTCACGGCCCGGCCTTTAAGGAGTGGCAGATAAAAATACAGATACGTATTTATACAAATAAATGATACGCATAAAAATGGGGATATTTTAAAAATATAATAATGGGGTATGTTTAAAATATAATAATAAACGTAAATCCAATGTGTACTCGCAGCTTTATTAACAGCAAGTTTTTTTTGTGTTTTTTTTTCTGTGCAGCCCGCGGAACAGTACCACATGACCCACGGCCCGGTACCGGTCCATGGCCCGGGGGTTGGGGGCCACTGATGTAAAGCACTACATCTTTTGGAACTGATATTATGGCTCACCGTGCTTGGAGGAGAATGTTTACCACCAGTTATGTTATGTCAGATAACACATGGCCATGCTTGCTGGCACTGTGCTAGTCTCAGCCTCAGACGTCACGCCCACAGAATGTTGGCTAAACGTCTGATGCATATGATACACTTAACTGGAAACACTTCAGGAATGTCGAAGTCGTCATCTGATTGGTTGAATTTGATCAGATTTCCGGGGGACGCGAGTGTCGCGTTTATTTTCGGTCCGCCGGGGAAATAAAGCGCAGATGTGTGATCACAGACGTGTGATCTACTGATTTACTGTTTTGATCAGATGTGGTAATGCAGACGCCATTGTTATACGTGCACAAACAGATCAATGACTTACTGCTTGTTTTATTCTCCTTCTTTGATTTTCTATGCTGACTGACTTGTTGCACGCCGGTCTGTAGTTGTGGGGACATTTCCACGCACCGAAACGTGATGCTGAACGAAATGAACTGTGATTGGTTGTTTGACATGTCGGTCAAACAGCCTTATGGGCGGGCCTTGGCCAAAGAAAGCTGCTATGAATTCCAGACCTTCAGCTGTCAGTCTGAGGGTCTGGCTAAGCAAGACTAGCACTGTGCTGACATGGGTGGGGCATCCTCCCCACTCTCAGCGAGTGAAGCCACAGGAAACAAATCTTTACATGGGATTTTATACTCATTTGAGTGCACAGATTTTTTCTTGCTGAGAACATAACGTGTGCTTTTGCACTGGTCAAAGTTTTTTTGTTTCTTTTCCAATATGTTTAATTCAACAGATACACAATAACAATAAATCCTTAAAATGTGCTCTCTGGGTGCAGATGCATACTTATTTTCACTTAGAAAATCAACAAAACCTGTAACGTGACAAAAATGAAAGCTCAATTATAAGTCCTGTTGTGACATTTACAACAGATTTCCTGCTTGTGAAATGCTGAAGACATTAGAACATTGGTATTTGTAGAATATAAACACTGGGCTGAAACTTAATATGATACTGACTGATGATCGAAACACTTACTTTTCTTTTGTGTAGAATGTGATTCCCCGTTGAAAAAAAGCAACAGCCAGGTGCTCATCTTTGCCAATACTGCTGTCGAATGCCTTGAAAAGAGAGAATAATACTGGGCTTCCTCTTAAAGAGACTGACAAACTTTTACTTCCCCTTTTTTGAACCGTAGTGTTTTGTCTTAATGGAACTACAAACTTATATATATAATATACATATATAACATTCAGTACACTAATGTCAGCTTTTGAGACAATAACTCACTCCCTGAGGCTAAATGTAATTACTTTAACACTTTGACAAGGTTACCTTTTCAGCAGCATCAAGGTCATTGTTGTTCAGATGGAGGCAGCCAATGTTGTAGGTGATTTTAGATGTCTTCTCTTCAATGTTCAGGAATGTCCTGAGAGCAGAGGTTACGTCTCCTGTCTCTGCATAAGCCACTGCTTCGTCCCACTGCCGCAGAGTGCTCACAAATGACATGTTCCCCTGACTGCTGGTCAAGTCTAACTGAAAAGTTCTCTTTCCTGTGGCGAGCTGATGAGAGCTTGCACTATCAGAGAGGAAGTGGTTGAATCAGAGCTGATTTCTCCTGCATTTTCCACACCAGACAGAGATTTTACTTGCCCCAAAGCCCTATAATTGAGAACTGGCACTGGGTGAGTGTAAGTTCATTTCAAAATTATCTCAAGTCTTTTTTATGTGTATTGTGCTTTTCACACCAGCTGTCGGTCCCAAAGCAGCTTTAATTAAGATTAAAAAGAGGTGCTTTTAATTATACATCAGTGAAATAGCTGAAAGACCTAGCAGAATACCAATTGCGTAAAATGTCAGCAATGAGGATATGGTGCAAAAAAGGTCACTATGTGCGCAAAAAGTTTCTAACTTTATAACAGTGTTTACCACTTCCCCTCTCTAAACGAACATCTGTGTTTAGGGCAGGTCTCAGACAGTTTATGCATATTAGACACACTATTATGGAGTGCCGGTCTGTGGGGCCAGCTTGTGAATCTCTGAATTGGTTATTTGATTCATCGCAGATGGCATTTTGACAGAACTAGCCCATGAAACCAGCTGGACTGGTGCTAAAGAGAGCACTGTGGGCTAATTTCTGCACATATCTTCTATAAATCTATGCTTGTTATAATTAGGAATTAGGGGGGATTCCACTGATGTTTAAAACATTGTTACGTGGTTTGATGTGAAATGATTCACTCTACAGAAACACATCAACTAAGATTTCATTATAGTAATGGCGATAGGTACCAGGGGTCACAATTTTGACAACATGCATAGACATTTAATGTATCATCCACATCCAATGCTATTCATGGTAAAATACATTTAAACCCTTAATAAAAGGCACTCAAGACCATGAACATGTTTAAAAATGTTTTAGAGGCTTATTTCTGAAGAATCATGAACCAGATTACATTAAAGAATAAAACTGATCTGGTTAGTTTTTGTGGACATAACAATCACTGGCCAAATCTTATTGTACAATATTGTGCAGTGAATGAAATGTATATCTATTCCTCTTGGCAGTGACATATTTTTAAAGCAAAACATTTTTGTTAATTTTGCTTTATGATAAAATTGACTGGTGATGAATCACTGGATTGGATGGTTTTTTTTTAATGTATGTCCTAACATTAGTTTGGTTTAAATATTTATGTCGGTAAACCAACAACACCGCAACTGAAAACCATGTGGGGGAAATGGGAACCAAACCGTCCGAAAGATTCGAAAGAAACTGAAATGATTTGGTCAATTGGATATTGGTTTGGTTAACTTTAAATTAAACTTTTTCTCGCTAAAAGATACTTCTAAATAATACTTTTCCCTTTTAAATTTTTTAATTACTTTTACTAAATACTCAGTTCAGCAAACCAACATCCTCCCAACTATAAACATGTGGGGAAAAGGTCGGGTCGATAAACAGAATCGAGCATACTGTCCCTTCGAAAAATTCCAACAAAATCAACTGAAACTACTAAATAAGACTTATTCTCTTAAAATAATTAAATAACATATTGTTTATGATATTGTGCTACATAAATACAATTGCATTTAATATTGGTTTCGGTCAACCAACACCCCAACCAACAATATTGGAGGAAAAAAACAATGAATTGATAAACAGAACCGAACCGTCCCTGAATTTGAAAAAAAAAATCGACTGAAATGAATCGTTGACTCGGACATTATTTTTAATCGATGTCCAAACAATGGCTACTCGCCGTTTCAAGTAACTAGTAAGTAACATACAACACTTCTACTCACTAAACATTTGGTTTGGTAAACCAACCCCAACGAAAAATATGTGGTGAATAATAACGGACAGAATCGAATCGAACCGTGAGTTCGAAAGAATCGATTGAAATGAATCAATTATTTTTAACGCATCGCTACAACATGGCGACGGTTGCCAAGGCGACCGCGCGGGGCCGTGGCGCGGGCCGCTGGGAGAGGAGGAAGCTGCTCCAGATCTCTATGGTCAGAGAGGGAGCATGGCATTTCCTGTGAGTGTAAACAGAGCCGTCGGGCTGCCATGGCCTCGTCCTTTAAGTGAGCGAATCGGAGCGTCAGCGGGAGCTTTTTTCTCCATGAACCAGCCGCTCTTCAGCTCGGATGAACGCAGCGGCGGGGTGTGTTAGCGAGCTAACATGGACGTGGGTTCGATGCTGTACAACAGTTTGAAAGATGTGACCTGGAGCTCCACCACCCTGCCCCTGGACCGGCTGGTCAGTGCCTACAGACTGCCCCAGGTTGTGAAGCTGGACGGCGGTAAGGTCGAGCTTAGACAGCTCCCGCTTCTTCTACACACACAGCTGAACATTTTAGGCCCCGTTTGGTTTGCGAGAATGTTTTCCTCGTTTAGAAAACTCGCTCCTCTCCTAGGCGAGCGTGGGTGGCGGTGCTGTTCGACTGGAATGCCGAACTTTAGCTCTCCGGCTAAAGTTAGCAGGCAGCTTAGCTAGTCTCTGTGTCAGAGCCTGCGGGCGGTTAGCCTGCCTGCTAACTGCTAACACCGCACCAGGGTCTGAGTTCAGCTGTCTTACTCAAAATGCGAGAACCGAGCGTATTTCTACTTCATAGCGGATAAACCAGAATCAGATTTATTGATCCAGGAGGAAATTGGTTACGTTTTGACTGAACATACAGTCTAGATAACTCAAAATAAAATAATCTGAAGAAAAAGCCTCCATGTAAAAATACACTGCTATATAGAGAAATGCAATAGATAATATAGTTTAGTGAAATCACCCGACACAGTAGTTTGGATTGGACCTAGTAGAGATCAGTATTAAAGAAGTAATATTGACATAAGTAAGGGTGTTGCACATGTAAGACTGTTGCACATAATATTCGCTGTTTTAAACCAGTCAGTTCGATTAACTGGTAATTCCTTTTCAATTTACCAATTGTTTACCAACCCCTTACCAATAAGTTAATAACATTATCTTGGCAACAGTATGTATTTTTCTAAATTAAAAAGGAATTAGATGATGAATAAAGATTTTAAACCTCATTGCTTTGATTTAAGTAATAGCAGTCCCTCTTACAGTGTTTTTGTGGTGCCTTGTAATTGGGACCTTTCGTTGTGTGTTTACAGCTTAGAATGTTTTGATAAAGTTAAAGCTTTAATTTCCAGTTGGAAAGGGAATGGAACTTAAAGGAGTTGGTTCGTTCGAAATGTGGCCAATTGGTAAACAAACTTGGGCATAAAACAACACCAGCAAGCAGTTGGCATGAAACACTTTAATATTGACGCTGCTTTGTACATATTCTCAAATCTACAAGTCATGGAGTCCCTTCGCTTGCTGAGGTGTGAGTTGTAGATCGCAGAATACAGATTGCAATCCTTGTTGGTTTTGAAACTGGCTTGACAACAGAGATTTGATTTACTGTACACACATAGATTGCTTGGTGAAAAGTTTGTCTTTTCCCTACACTCCACTGTTAGTAGCAGCTCCATAAGCTGTGTAATGGAGAGACTCATCTCCAATTGTAACCTCCGGTCCATCAGTGGGATGTGTCTCTTGCTGGCTTTATGTCTACTGCAAATCTTGCTACATGGAAGTTGGGGCACAACACACTGACACATTCTGTTTGGCCTGGGACTGCTGAAATGGGATGGGAATTAGTGAATGGATAAGATTTGCGTATAGATGTGATCTAAAAAGGATACGCCAGTAGATTTAATGTAAATGACTTCCCTCAGCATTTCCTCGAGTTAAAGAGGTTTACTAAATAATAGCCTGGTTGAATTAGTAAGGCAAGTTGATCTCACTTGCAATATTTGTATGAATACAATTTGTGTTCAGATAATGTCTATGAAGGCACTATTTGCTCACAGATGAATTGTGCTGATGCTAAAGTGTCAAATTTCCATATTGATGTAGGTAAGTGTCTTTCTTTCCAGGGGAATCAGTGGAAGGGCTAAGAGAAAACGACTACCTCTTGATTCATTCGTGTCGACAGTGGACCACGATCACCGCCCATAGCCTGGAGGAGGGCCATTATGTCATCGGACCAAAAATCGAGATCCCTGTCCATTATGAGGGTGAGGCTGCTTGCACTGTGTAGGGCTGGCTCTGGTTCTCTCTGGATACTCACCCAGCAGTGCAGATTCTCTTGCCATGTATCAAATGTTCACAAATGTTCATATGGGCTAAATGACAACAAAATGATTTCAAGAGTTAAATCAGTCAAACCAGCACAGGCATTTTCAGTATAGTGAAGGTACTGCATCCACTTTATGGGCCGCAGCATTTTCCATTAGTTTGACGCTGGCAGGCAATTATCTAATTGACCTCTCCATATTGACGTCACTCTTTTGAGAAGGATGTTTGACTGCATAAATACCGAGGGAGAGGGAAAAAAAGGCCACTCCTTCTCATTAAAAAAATTGATGTTCATTAAGCGTGTGTTATCTCGGCAACCGTATTTTTATTTAAATTAAGAAATTAATGACAACTCCTCATACACAATGTTTTTGGTACATTGTAACCGGGGTTTTTCCTTGTGTTTACAGCTCAGAATGCTCTGATAAAGTTAAGGCTTTAATTTCCGATTGTAAAGGGAATGGAAGTTAAATCCAAATCAAATAATCAGATTTGTGTAGAGTATTTATGTAACTGAACTCTAAAACAATGTCCGTCGGCAGATGGTTTCTTCATTTAAAAAATGTCCATGGATGCTCCTGTGGACAGTACCAGTATCCTTACACCTTCTACCTCATTATGGTAAATACGAATTACTATATGTAATTAAACTACATAACATGATAATAACATAACTGTTTAAGCAGGAAGAAGGAACAACGTTTGCAAACTCATGCACACGCATTTAAACAGGACGGCTAAAAGAATTTGTCTACAATAATAATTTTACTTTAGGCCAGGGGTGTTGAACTCCAGTCCTGGAGGGCCGTGGTCCAGCACGTTTTGGTGATTTCCCTGGTTCATCTCACCAGTTAATTGTGACATTTAGTGAATGTGTTTGAGGAGGCAAACCATCAAATGAAATTATGCAGAATAGTCATGTTTGTGTGCTTCCCTAAATTGATAAAAAAAACAAACAGTGGTGGTACAACTTTGATAACAAATCATATAACACAAATAGTGGTATCACAAAAGAATATCATATTAGTAGTGTTGTCACTTATATTAGTAATCACAGCTGATTCATTGCAGGGCTTTTAAAAGATTAAAAAAAAATTGAATAGTCAGTCTTAATTGACTTATCAATTTTAATCAAGCAATCGTTATTTCTCTTTTTTCTGTTGGACAGGTCAGTTCAAACTTCTGGAGCAGGACAGGGACATTAAGGAGCCTGTGCAGTACTTCAATAGTGTGGAAGAAGTGGCCAAAGCATTCCCTGAGCGAGTCTATGTCATGGAGGAAATAACGTTCAATGTTAAGGTATGCTTTTCTGCGTATTGAAGTGACTTGCAGCTTCTATATAAAGCTTCCCCCAGTGCTTTTTTCAAGGGTTTGAATATAATCCTATAAGCGATTTCTGTATTTTTTGGAAGCATTTGTAGTCTGTACTGTCTTTGTCTGTTTTTGTATTTTAAGTACGTTATATGTAATCTCATTATGTGTATTCTGTTACTTCCTAACTCTGATTAGCAGTGTGTGCCCTCGCTTATAACATAGCTGGTGTGCCACAACCTCTGAAACAGACCTTTCATTGTTTTCTGAACTGAATTCACAATGACATTGCCTGCTCCACAATGCAAAGTCCTATTGTTTTTCACTGACCTAGTCTTTGTTATCTGAAGTTGCTCTAAATTTGTGTCAGTCTAAAGAAATATTTTGTATGCGTTCCCCTGCAGATGGCCTCGGGCGAATGCAACGAGGACACAGAGGTGTATAACATCACTCTAAACACTGGAGACGAGTTAACACTCATGGGCCAGGCCGAGATCCTCTATGCCAAAACATCAAGGGAAAAGTCGCGATTCAACACTATCTTTAAGCGCATTGGTAAGCTCAACTCCATCAGTAAACTTGGTCGTGGCAAGATGCCATGCCTCATCTGTATGAACCACCGCACCAACGAGAGTATTAGCCTGCCTTTCCAGTGTCGTGGCCGCTTCAGCACCTGCTCTCCCCTTGAGCTGCAGATGCAGGAGGGTGAGCACACCATCCGCACCATCGTGGAGAAGACGCGTCTTCCAGTTAATGTGACTGTGCCCAGCAGCCCGCCACGCAACCCGCATGACCTTCACCTGATCCGCGAGGGTCATCGCTACAAGCTTGTCAACATTCAGACCAAGACGGTGGTGGTGTGCTGTGTGCTGCGATCCAACAAGGTGCTGCCTGTACACTTTCCTTTACATGTGGCCACGGCCTTGCCACGGTTGCTGGTACCTGAAGGGCTGCTGCATGGAGAAGCCTGGCTGGAAACAGTGGTTCACCGATGGTTTACCTACTGCCAGGAGCAGTTTGACATTGACGACTACTCTCGGGCTGTTCGTGACGTGCGGGTAGACTGGCTGGAGGATGGCAAGAGTCCCAAAAAGAGTGGTGGAACTGGAGGAACAGGGAATGGGAGTGGCAACAGCAGTAGCAACGTGGGTAGCAATGGCTGCCCCGCTCATGTTCACCTGCCGAGCTCCCTCAGTTCAGCTCGGGAGGAGCTCACACAGTCCTTTCATCGGCTTTCCGTCTGTGTCTATGGCAACAATCTACATGGCAACAGTGAGGTGAACCTGCAAGGGTGTGTTAGCCTGTATGGGGAATATGTGCCTCCTGAACCACCAGATGCTGAGTATCTGTTTCCGGAGTTGCTAGACACATCTTCTGGCCCAGGCAGTTTGTATAAACCGGATCTGCCGTACGAGGAGCTGTGGCTGGACCACGCGAAAAAACGTGGATCTGTACATGAGCATACTGAGGCTGTTCGAGTCAATGTGAGCATTACTGGCTGCCCTCCTGTCCTGCCCTATGTCAAAGCAGGTTCAACTAGTGCTGTCCTCAGTACAGATATAAGTCTACCTCCACCCCCTGTGCCTCCGAAATCTGAAGCTGTGAGTATACCAAGAAAGCATTTGTTTTATTTTGTTTACATTCTGTCTCTCCCATAGCAGGTAATGTAGCATTAAAGTCTATACCAGTAGTTGGACAGTGGCTCTGTATTTTTAGTAAAAGGGCTATTGCCACTACAGAATTAGCTGAGGTGTGAGAATGTTGCATGCTGATTGAGAAATACTATTTGACCATTAAAAATGATTTGCCTATTGCATTCACTCTTTTCTCTGGGTATTTAAAGTCAACCTTTTTAATACGTTGGTTTGTATTTCAATTTTCAATTCATTAATTTCCTGTTATATTCCATCAAAATGTAAAGATGTCTGCTCACTAGGCTTGGGAGTCTACAGTAACGTCATTCTTTACCCTCTTTATGTGAAGTAGAAGGAATAACAATACAAACTTCAGCAATTGAATGACATTGTATGATGGTATGTGGCACATACGTTAACGTTACAAGCCTGTTGTCTGCCACTAAAATGTCTTCTCATTTTTGTTTATAGCACCAAGCACCAGTGGCCAAGGAACACTATTATTAAGCAATAATCTTATCAATCCATCAATAAACTATCAAGCAAATTTTCAGCTACCCTCCTTGATGGAGTTTTATTCAGAAAAATATGTTGCAGTGAAGAGTAGGGTTTCCAGTTCCAGTACGTTGACGTAAGGGTGTTGTAAATGTTTTGTAGCTTCTAAAATCTACTTGTTTGTTCCAGCTGTGAGGGATAAAGGCTTCAAATGGTGGGTTTGGAAATGTAAATCTGCTGCTCACAGTTCATTCTGGCTGCAAATATTTGTCAAATCAATGTCCAGTGCTTCATACCAAGTGCTTTTAATATTATGCAATTATAAGCAAAAGTAATAACATTAGTGTTTAATGAATCACCATTGTCTTCAGCAAAGGGTGTCCACTGAACGTTAGTATTTCTGTTAGAAGTACATCACAGGAGCAGGTATTAAATAAGATTTGAATAAGAGCTAAAATATGATGACGTTGAAATGTTTTTTCAGGCCTATGCTGGAAAACGGTTTGCTATCAGTTATGTGAGATTCTCAGTGATTCTGATAACATTTTGTCTAAATCCACAAACTAAATGTTTTGTTTTTGGTTACTTCTTTTTCATGTATGTTTTAAATCACAAGTCCATTTCTTGTACCTTTTGCATCAGAAGTGTTGTCAAATTAAAGTGCGATCAAAGATCAGTGACATCACTGTGACAACGTATGCAAAGAAAATGCAAATATGTGATGCTCACAGCCATCCGTTCTTTCCAGTTTTCTTCCTCTAAATCTGAATAACTTCATACCGTGGGCCAGCCCTTGTTCTAGTTAACACATAACTACACTTTCAGTCCAAACTTAAGACATTAGATGATCAATGGTAGTGTCTGTTAATGTTGTAATGTTATCTGCTGACTAGATAATCATGTTTGCCCAAAAGTGAAGTGCTGTTGTAAAATAAAGCATATTATTTGTTAGCTATTCATAGCCATTAAAGAAAGGCGTAATTCAAAACTGTGACCGGTTTCGCCCCTCAGCATCATTATTGTGGCAGTCAATATGAAATTTGACAAAATGCAGTTTCTAATTTAGGACACAAGTCCAATTTGCTCTGCAGTGTGAACATGGTCTCAGACATTGGTACCTCTAGAAAGAAATTTCACAATTTTAAATTCAAGCCATTTTTACAGCATAGTTAGGCAATTAGCTTAATAGAGGAAAAAATCTAGTGTTCTGATTTTTGCAGGTGAAAGAGGAGTGTCGGTTGTTAAATGCTCCTCCAATTCCACCACGGAGTTCCAAACAGACTGCGCCAAGCTCCAGCAGTGCCACAGTGCCATACCCGCTTACCAAGCCACGGCAGACGGACACTCGCTCCCCAAGTCCAACCCTATCCTACTACTCCTCTGGCCTGCACCACATGTAAGTAGTGAACCATTTAGTTATTTTACAATGCTTTGCAAAATGCTATGTGCTCCACTGTATATAATATTGGCTTCAGAGTATTTAGCTTGGTTTACTATCATTCAGCAGAGGAGGAGAGAACGAGTCTTCAAAAGAATCAGATGAACAGAACCGTACGTGTTACCCATGCAACTGGATTCGGCCAGATGCCAATGAAAGCACCAAACTGCACCCTTGCCTCAGTCCCTCCATGGATGCTGCCTTCTCTCGCCTGTCTTGGCCGAACGACTTCTGCGGAGGTGATTTACACAAGACAGAGGACTTCTCATCAGTCCAGTGCCGTAGTTACTCCAGCTATCCACGGAAAAGGACCCCTAGTACCCCTAAGGCTTGTTCCTCGGGCCTCTTTGACTTTGATAGAGAAAAGTTTGAGGGGAGTACTGTAACCACAAAGGCCCAACACCCTGCTCAGTTTTCTACTAAATCTACAAGTTATACCCTGGAAATGTACAGAGACAAACCCATTGAGGAATGCAACACTAAGCAAAGCCTGTCCTGCCCTATATTGCCACCAAGAACCCCCAAACCCAATGATGCAAAGAAAGATGGGGAATGTAAGACGACAGCGGTTCCCAACATCGATGTTACAGAACCTCAGGTGGCAAGCTGCTTGGTCGAGAGGCTGCAACAAGGTGCCACAGGATTGTCATGGCAACCACCAAACAACCTTTCAGGCCTTTCTATTGAAGAGGTCTCCAAGTCACTACGGTTCATTGGTATGTCGGAAGATGTAGTCACATTGTTTGTCAGAGAGAAAATCGATGGTAATTTGCTCCTGCAGCTAACGGAGGAGATTCTGTCCGAGGACTTTAAGTTAAGCAAGCTACAAGTGAAAAAACTTATGCAGTTTATTAGTGGCTGGAGGCCCAAAATGTAAGCTTGAACAAACAGAAAACTAGTCTTTGGCAAAACATGCAAAATGCTGTGAAAAGCAGCCCAGAACACCTTGGCCTTCAGTATTGCGCTAGACTATTTTGTAACTATATGCTATGCACAGTCCAAAGCCTTGTAATGATTTTACCAGTTTGTGTATGGGTGCTTTGTGTATTAACCTCCTTGTCTGGACTTGTACCCTTTTCCTGTGTAATATTTCTTTGTGAACCTAAGGTACCTGCACAATGAACTTAACACTTTGCTCAAACCCAAAGCCTTGAGAAAAATGAATATTTTGACCCAACCTAATTATGCATTCTCTTCTCTTGGTTGGTAATCAGTAAATATTAACAAACCTGCAATGTAGATATTCAAGGACCTCTTTGGTCAATTTTGGCATATATCTTAAGTAACACTTGATCATATTTGGTTATTACTCATTAATAACTGTCCATGCATAACTAAAGTGCATATTGTACTGTCCGATTAAACGTGAGGGTACGTATGTCCATTGGCTGAAGTTGGATATACAAACCATTTTAGACATAGTCAACCTATTTTCTGGGACTGAAATAGGCATGCATCAATATAGGGACAGATACACAATATTTTTCATGTGTGTCTGCAGCTAATCATGTAAATGGTGAAACCACACCTACCTGGATTAGCATTACAGAGAATAGAGCATTTATATCTGTTGGGTTACCCTATGCATTAATATAATATTTTTTAAAGCATTGCCTAAACAATCTGTACCTGTTCTGCCAACACCAAAATGATTTGGGCATGATTGTGCATTGGCTTAAACCAAAATAATCCAATAATTCACCTGTTCTGGGGTTTTCAAGACAAGTCCTTTTGTGTTTTCCTTATGCTACACGCCTGTTCCAGACCATGAGGAGCTTTTTATTTACATAATGAGTTGATTAAGGTGTGATAAATGACACAAATGTCATAAATGTGCAGTGTGGGGTTACAAGGACTGGTATTCGGAACCCCTGCAAAATTTTTCCCCCCCTTTTTTTGCCTATGTTCATATGACGTCTGCTGCTCTTGTCTCTCACCATGAGGTCCGAAGAAATGTCATTGCTAATTAAGCAGGTCTTTGTGAGGCTGAAAAATTTGAATAAAACAACCAGATACTTAGCCTGCACACTGGTGTGTCAACTTCAGTGTTTGGGTACACTGTTAAAAAGGAAGAAGCACTGGTCAGATAAGCAATAGCAAACAACCAGGCAAACCACAGTTGTGGATAATAAGAGAGATATTCACCCAAGCAAAGATAAAGACCATACATCAAGAATGTAAACCAGTTATTATCAGTCTCTGTGCCTAACTGTATTTTCTCTAATACAGCTGTCGCCCAACACAGCAGAACATTGTAAATTAGTTAAAGTGCAGAATGCAGGACTTGGGACCTCTAACCATAGATGTGTCAGACTACTAGAAAGGGAACCATAAACCAGAACATCAGAAATCACAGACAAAACAGCAGGTGATGTCTATATACTTCAGGATGTCACTTGTGGCAAAACATATGCAGCACTGTGTGTGCTTGCGTGTATATATATATA
>JBBPDE010000011.1:13876069-13889408 GCA_037974605.1 Nannopetersius ansorgii | reverse complement strand
CTATATTAACCGTAGCACAGTACTGCAAAGACTTCCATTCAGTCAGGTGATTGTAGGCTTCCAGAGCTGCTATCTCCCAGAAATCCTTTTCTGTGTCAGTGGGCTCTCCATCCATCCACTCCTCCGTGTTCAGAGCCTGAACCACAGAATTATTGCAAAGCACAAATCTGACACAAGTAAATTGTCTTTAGTTTCCCTCTTTAATTTAGTCTTGCTAGCTGTCTGTCTCGGCCACATTTTATACCTAAATAATTCTCAGCCTTCCTAACTGTTTTTATTATGATCCCAAAGCCACCTCTTTAACACCTTACCTCATTGTAAAGCTTCACTGCATCAGCATAGTCACTTTTTGCTTCTGCCTGCAATGCGGTGCATGTGATGGACTTTGTGCCAATCTTTCCTCCAAAGATGCCCCTCACAACATCATAATCACCTAAAGATCTATACAACCTAAGAGTGCCAGAAAATAATATTTCAAATGAAGAAGACGAAACAAATAGTGGCAGAAAATATGGTACTGGAGGAAAAAAAAAAATCAAGAGAATACTCTGCAGACAGGAAAAGGTACAGAAAGCTTACTTTGCTAGATGAATCCATCTTTCTGTGTCAGGGGGCAGTTCCTTTTTGCCCCGTGCCCTTTTGGAAGGAGGTTCATCAGGCATGTAGCTGGAGTGCAGCAGGCTCTCTTCCAGTAGGAGGATGCCCATGGGCTGCTGCAGGCTAGCCAAGCAGCTGGCACTCACATTGGCAGGTTTAACATCCAGTAAGGTCCTGTCCTCACGACACATGTCCTGCAGAGAAAGGCAAATTTAATTTCAGCATTAATAAATACAGCTGCCTAAAACCACTAAGCTGTTATTTTGTATGCATGTCTATTTCTGTATCTATATTTACAGTCAGAAGTAAACATCGATCAAAAACTGCTCTTACTTAAATATTTCAGTTTTCAAAACTAGAAAGAAACCAAATATTTTATGAGTATTGTGTACAGGGAAAGTTTTCTAAACTTCAATTAAAGTTATTCCTTTTAGGCTTAAAATTAATTATTAATCTTAATCTGGGAAACAGTGTTCTAATATCTTGGTCCTTATACCTGACCAGCAGACCCACACACACCACACTTACCTGCACACAAGAAACAAAAGGTGGAAAGTAAACTGTGCTCTTTTGCAGGAAGTTGTTCATGTTCTCCAGAAGGTTCTTCAAAATTCCCTCCTTCTCTTTAGAAGGCTTGGATCTGTCCATCTCAACTAGCACACCACCAAACAAGGAGCTAAACAGCAGCTTTGCCAGAGTGGCATCTCTCTGAGGCACAATTAATCAAAAGAAGATATTTACTTTACTTAAGACTAAATGAGAAATTGCACTAATGTTTAAAGTGTCTGGATCAGCTCGTACTTGTGCCAAGGCCTGCAAAGGTGCGATAAGACTGCTGTACTGGATCTGAATGTCAGGCAGGTCTCCAACCCTGTAGCTCCGATACAAGGTCACCTGAGCTTCTCGTCTTATCCTCTGGTCTGCCCTTTTTTCCTTTTGAATGAAACATATGAAAAAAATATGAAAGCAGTTACAAACACCATAGACAAATCAGGTTTATAGAACAAACCAATTCTACCTTTTCAGCTTTTTGTGACTGAATTTCCCTCTTTGCAAATTTCAGGCTTTCTTTCTGTTGGTCCTTTAAGAACCTTCGCCTCAGTCTTAGGATGTCAGCACGTTTTTCTCGATCAGCTATAAATGAAAAACACAAACATTTCACTACAACACCACCCTAGCTGTGTTAGAGGGATTTTATTATGGCAAATAAACTGAACTGTACACTATGATTCCCAGCAGACCTGCGCTGCGGCTGTCTGTTTCGTCAGCAGGAGCAATGAGTCGCCTGGAGCCAAAACCAGGGCCCACGGCTCGGAAGCCGAAGGGCCGCTCTGCTCTTTTCTTCTCAAACACCAGCAGAGAGGACAGTGAGTCAGAGGACAGGGAATAATCTGCCAGAGTATCCACGCTGCTGCCAGTCAACCAGTTATATGCTGAGCGCCGTCCTGGAAGCACAACTTTCCATTTCATTTAAGTGTTACCTTTACACTACCACATGCCATTCAAGTATGCAATCACTCGCCATATAATATTTTTTTATTTTAACAATAGCTATGTATTGGATTTAACATATTACTATTGTTGTGTATTGATATTTTTCCCCAATATTGCAATGTTACGACAAATACTGAATTCAAATCTTTGAACAGTGGTGTAAGAATGAGCTGAATTCAGTCACATATGAAGTGCAACTCGCTACGTAAACAGAATACCTGCAGCAGGTGCCTGGGTTTGGGAGAACTCCAGAGAGGCCTGGGTGGCTCGTATTTGACCTTTCATGCTAGCCATTTGTGTCCTTGCACTGTCTGCAACCTGGGTGCCCGCAGCCTGTGTTGCCTGGGTCTCCATGAACATGGGTGTGAGCACTGTGCTCCGTAGCCGCCAGTTGGAGTCGATAGCGTAGTCCTGCATTCAGAATAAAGATTATAAAAGAATATGAACAGCTTGGAAATGCCCTCATACAGATACAATATAGGACCAAAAGTATATGGTCCTAATTATTGAGTTCAGGTGTCATAGGAGGCCACATTTGCCACAAGTTAGGTTGTAGTTTTTTGGAGAGTGTCCAGCAAACTCAGACAGACATTCATTCAGAGTTGTCTCCCATTTTGCAGCCGTAACGACCTACATGTGTCCGTGGGAATTTCTGCCCATTTTGTTGAAAGGGAATGTGTGAATTCAGGCACTGACGTTGCATGAGAAGGCCAATCCAGTTTTCAGCAAGGTTGAGGTCAAGGCTCAGTGCAGGCCTCTGCAGTTCTTCCACACCAAATTCAATGGACCACTTCTATATGGACCTCGCTTTGTGCACAGGAGCCGATGCAAGTACAGGAAAAGGCCTTCCCAAAACTGTTGCCACAAAGGTGGAGGCATATAAACAGTGTAAAATGTATTTGCATGCTGTAGAATCAAAGCCAACTCTCACTACTACCAAGGGGCCAAGCTAAAACTGAACAAACAGAAAGAGTCAACTAATCCTCTTACGTTAGACTTTACTGCTAGCATTAATTGACGCATTTTGGGTGGTCTAAAGCAGTATTCATCCATCAGTCTGACAGATAGCAAAGCTCTACAGAACACAATTTCACTAGTCCAGAGTCGTCCGCTTGGCTGGAGTGGTGTATTAGGTGTGTGGAACTTGATAGAAATTCATTTTGTGAAGCATCCAATTCTTGTGCTGATGTTGCTTCCACAGCCAGTTTGAAGCACTGTAGTAAGTAATGCAGCAGAGGACATGCCATTTTTATCTAATTTATGGCCCTGTAAGGACCTAGAGGATTCCACTTTATAATAACAGCACTCCTAGAGCATACCTAGCTGAAATTTCATTAACTAACTTGTGGACACCTTAACTCAGAAATTAGGGACACATACTTTTGGTCCTTTATTGTTCTCAAATTTGCTGAATACACAGATTTGCTGAATAGTTGTTCTAATGGAAAGAAGACTAACCAAGACATTACCTGAAATTTGCACTCAGAGAGGGGAAACTCGAAAATGTTGCGAGTGTAGTCTGGGCTTTGACTAGTCATTTCTAGCAGCAAATCTGTAGCCAAACTTAGGAAGCGTTCTTCAATGCGAGCGGAGTACAGAGAAGCCAGCACCATCAGCATCCGCTCCAGTGTGGCAGGAGGCAAACGTTTCTCGTGACTCCAGAAGTTACGCACATACAGCCTATAAAAAACCCAACACAATCAGAGCAGAATCAAGATAAAAGACAGTAAAAATTCTTTGTTCATTCTTTGTTCATCAGCTTTGTTCAAAGCTGAATGTTTGGGCTCCCCTGATTAAATTAATATCTAACAACATGGTAATACCAACAGATACCTTGAACAAATTTAAATATGACATATCTGCAGTAGGGCTGCACAATATATCGCAAATTTACCATCAACGCGATATCAACATGCGCAATATCCATATCGCGAAAAAATATACATATTGCATTTGTTGACTGCAATAAATGGTGTTTTTTTTTACTCTTCACCCAGTGCCACAGAGAAGAGGGCAAAAAAAATCACCGGGCAGTTTCTTCATCTTCTGTGCTGCTGTTATAGATTGTTCCTTTTGCTATTTTTTTCTGGCTAAGAACTTACTATAATTTAATTTATGTTTACATTTATTTAAGATTTAAAATTATTTAAAAAATTTTTTCAGATTTTTTTCAATGTTCAATGGTTCAAATGTTTTATGGAAGGCATTAAATGCTCTGTTTAAGTTAATTCTTTTAAAAAAATGTTGGAATGGAAATATTTAATTTTTTTCTGCATAGACTATTTGATTCTGATGCATAGACTATTTTGATTCTGATTTGAGGAATTGGAATATTCCAGTTTGAGTGAGGTGAAGTTCCTTTGAATGTAATATCCATCTCTTTTTTCCCAGTTTCTTCACTGGCTGTTACAACATTGATTTCCAGGAATTGCTGTTACTTAGAAAAACACTATCCTCAAATTTCCTGTGCTATCAGTTGTCACACAACTTCAGCCTCAATAGATTTCCCCGAAGCTTAACCGATGCTGTCAGGTGTTCTTTCACTCTATTGTTTTCCCTTCACATATCCAGCTCTGTAGACTTCTGTTTCAGCAGTCCACAGTCGAGTTCCAAAATGCCTCATGTTTATTTGTTTTTAGACCATGACTTTGGTAATGAGAACAAATAACACTCTTGTATTGATAAAATCAAGTAAATATCCCAATCACAATTTCACTTTCACAATTTTTTAAATGTAACCAAAACAATGTTATGAGCAGAATGTGCAGAAATGTGTCACAATTAAGTTTGTTCCATTCATAGACTGGCACTTGTTTCAAATATGAATTGACCAGAGGTCACCAAACTTTTGTTTTATCTTTTGAACTCATTTTAAAATCTGTGTGCAAGAAATGTATGGTGCAATGTGTGCCATCCTTACTGCAGGCCCTGGTTTTCATCCGTCAACCCTTGAAGGAGTGTTTCCTTGGCTGCATTGAGCACTTCCACAGATGTACTGTCCTCCCTGCTCTCAGCATCACTGTAAACGCATAATTACAGCAACAGTTCAACACGAACTACTTTCAACTGCTTTTTCACATCTCACTAATTCAAGCAATCCTTACTGCTACATTACTGTGAAGATAAAACAAGCAACTGTGTTTAAAAGGGAAAATGAAAAAGTTGGGTGGAAGTAGGAATTGAAGACTGTGAAGGATAGAGAACTGAGCCTCAAAGAGCAAAACAGAAAGGGACTATAAAAAAAGAGCAGTCTATGATAGCAATTACTGCAAACAAAGAAGAGAAGCTGGAGGGAGCAGGAAGCACCTGTAGTTGTCTTGGATCCACATGAGGATGTCATACATTCTCTCTCTGCACACAGGCGAGGGATGAGAGACAAATGCACAGACAGCCCCCAAAATCTCTTTCAGCTCCTCTGGCTTAAGAAGGGCCAGGATTTTATGCACAATGTCTAGACACACCTGTTGCCTTGCCTCATCTCTAAAAAAAAATAATAATAATAATTGTATAATATTAATATTTACAGCCACAAAGCAATGTGATGTCCATATATACGAATGTATTCTGGAGCATGTGGAGTGGATTACTTGGCCACAGATAAACTTTCAATCCCAAAGAATTTTGTCACTAAATACCCTGTTTAATCAGGGCTAAGTCTGTCTGCAAAAACATCCTAATTAATTATATTTTACAATCTATATTATCAGAGAAACCATGATTTCCACTATCATTTCAAACCATTTCAACCGAAACCGGCAGTACAAAATGGGAAAATCTCAAATGTGTAGTTTTATTAATTAATTTTGAATTGAATCGCTTAATTCAGTCGCATTAGGAACTGATAGCTGGACACACCTGTGGGCCATAATCTGGACAAAGTTCTTCATCCTCAGGTGCATGAAGATATCAGGAATGGAGTCAGCGCAGCTAAGAACACATTCCAGGCAGTGAGTCTTCAATACGCCGTGTAGTTTCGGCAGCAGGTAAAAAACAGCATTTCCAAAGCTGTTTCAGGTACAAACATATAAACCAAGTTTCCCAGTTAGAAAGCTTGCAAAGCCAGTAGTAAAAGAAAACTTTTCATGTCCTCAACTTAACTTACGGAGGTGCCAGAGATGGGAAGTGTCTGCACACTTTGCTCAAACAAATGACAAATTTGTCACCTAGATCCTTCTTCTTCAAATCCATCAACTTTGAAACAGTCGCTTCAAACAACGGAACCTGGTTTTGCTATAAAAAACAGGCATTAACAAGTTTTGCAAGTCTTAATTGCTAAGAAACAGATTAATAGATAATGTACAATATATGTACGTTTTCCTTGTCTTTCATGTAGCTTAGGGACAGCCCAATGATCTCTGCTGCAGCAGAGTACACTTCTTTATATCTGATGAAGGACAGATTGTTGGCCAGTGACTGGAAGTACCTGTAAAAAGTACGAGATTTATAGTATTAATTCATTTATGGTGCTTCAGAAAACCAAGAAGCGAAAGTATGAAAAATGCATCAATATTTCATGAGTTAGAAGTGAACACCAATAAATAATAATTTGGCCCTACCAAATAATACAGGAAGGAATTTCAATCAGAGCTGTAGACTGTTTACCTGTCATGGTCAATGCCACAGGCAGAGTCATATGGGGGAAGGTGGTTGGCCAGCACTATACCCAAGAGCTGCAATCCAACAGAGTTATCTTTACTGTTGGGATCTGTCCCAGAAAAGTGCTCAAATATTAGACTGCAAGAAAAAGAAAAACTTTAAAAATCTTTGTTTTAGACGACAAGAATTATTGTGCACAGACAGGTAGCAACAACTACACATACTTCAGAAGTATGTGCTGGAAAATGCAATATCACACCAGTAACATTTTAAATAGTTTAAAATATATTGATGATATAAGAAAAATAACACTACAAGAAAAACTGAGAGCACCCTTTATTAATATCTGGCATTCTGTTTAGCTGTCTTAATGAGCAAAATGACTTTAGCCAGGTAAACTAGGCAAGATTATTACTAACAATAGTGTGTGTTGCATCTTAGTATTCCTCATTACTTCAATAGGGGCACATGTCTCATTCGGAATATGTTCATTTTACAATACACAACATATCAAAATTACATTACATTAAGAGACATATCATATGAACTAGGAAAATAAAGATAATTCCAAACTTGTATGGAATGTGCAGACAGTCTTTCCAGCATTCCACTATGGTGCGAATAATCTCAAGATTATGCCTGAACACAGCCCTTTTGGCATTGAAGCAATTTCTCATTAGAAACTCAATCAGACGATTGGCAAGGACCTCATCTCGAGTGCTTCCCTGAAAAGTAAAATTATAAAAGACACAGAACCAATCACTATGAGCAAAACAGATCAGTCCTGAAAGGTCTATATTGTCTTTATCCTTCATCTTGAAGGCTTAAGGTTTGCATTTTCTGCATACAGAGACTAAATATGACGACAAACACATATACAAACCTTTGGAGAGGTCACACTGGTCCAAGAAAGGACAGTAACTACTATGTCCACCACCATAAAGTGGATGCCTTCTCCTCCATTGTTACCAGAAACGACCAGTTGTAAGAGTGGTCCCAGCCAGTGCTTGGCATAGGGACGGAATATCTATACAAGAAAGAGCCAACAAGATCAACAAATCATGATGTAATTGGTAGCAATTCATTAAACTGAATTTTAAAAAATCTCAGCACACTTAAATGTATAGTGCGAAGAGAAAAGACAGCAGTCACCTCTTCAGTATTGATAATGAGCTTGGCGATAAACAGGCGAATGTTCAGAGGTGTGGCTGGATTAGCCAACTTCCCATGCAAGTACTTCATCCAGGGAGGAAGATCACTGGGCATCACTCCCTAAAAACACAAGACAGATTATGTATCTATTTAAACGATCCTACTTGACTGGCAGCCTATAATAACCATATGAGAACACAATACAGACTTACGCAAACACCAACATTGCAAGTCAGATTACATACATTGCTGGTTTTCTAAGTGACAATAAGAACACACCCTTGACAAGGAACCAACTTAAATATAGTTGTTTATATATTTACATTTACAGCATTTATCAGACGCTTTTATCCAAAGTGACTTCCAGTCTCTCCCTGGAGCAACTTGGGGTTAAAAGTCTTGCTCAGGGACCCAGTGGTGGTGCTGAAGGTAGGATTCGAACCCTTGACCTCTTGGTCCGGAGGCAAGTATCCTACCCACTGAGCTACCTCCACCCTATTGGGTGTTTTGTTTTTTCAATTTGTTACATTTTGCTATTAAAACAGAATTGTATGAAATTTCACTTAAGAAATCAACAACATAATTTGACCAGGAATGACAATGCATTTGAATATAATGGCATAAAAAGGTTCAAGCAACTACTTATATATAAATATCATACTTATATAACTGTTGGACCAGTTATTACTGACAGGTGTCTCCACTTAATTCTTACTCACTTCTTCAGCTTTAGGGGTGATGTTGTTTCTCTGCATGTGGCGGAACAGAGCCGTCATGGTGGCCATGCACTCATGCTGGTTCAGCTCATCCATTTCCAACTCAACAGTTTCATCCTGCCGTTGGACCTCCACACGCTCCTAAGACAAACAAACAAAAAAAAAATTATAATTAAATTTTACTTTCACACAAACACACCCTGCTTTGAAGGCCTGACTTTTTTTTTTTTTGGAGATACACAAACAAAACCTGTTTTTCACACACCCTTGCCCTACTTCTGCCTTGGTGTCCAGTGGGATTCTGGGAGTTGTAGGAAAAGCTCTGAACTCCAGTAGAGAAGTCAAACTGACTCATCTCTTCACTGAGGCTACTGTCAGCCATGTAGGACTGTGAAGAGAGATAGACTGGTGCGTCTGAGAGGAAGAAAACGAAGATTAAAAGGAGAAAAGCTTGCTTCTTGAGCCCATTGTCACAAACAAATGTGAAGGCTATAAACTGGTAACAGCTTGCTTTGCAGTGACTGCAATTAATTCATGTGTTCAGGGAAAAATCCAGACATAAAGAACTCCTCACCTCCGTTTTCTCCACTCACTTCTTTTCTGATCATGACATATTTCTTCTTCCTTTCTATAGGAACCTGACAGCAAAAATGATATACACTGCATCATCATCCAACGCTTTGAAGCTATTCATTCTTTAAAAATTAGAATAAAACACCTACTTCAATCTCTATTGGAAAATTGTACGTCCTATGTGTGTTGACAAGGTTCTCAAATATGAACTGGTTCTGTGAGGAGAAAAAAAACGTGCAAAGACATTTAAAGACATGCGGAATGCCTGAGACATGAATTAGCTTAATACTTGCGAAAACTACTTCAAGCAAGAATGACAGTCCCAGGGAGGAGCCATAGTATACATTCAATTCAATTCAATTCAATTCTATTTATATAGCGCTTTTTACAACCAGGTTGTCACAAAGCAGCTTTACATAGTCCAGGTCCGAGCCCCTAGTGAGTAAGCCAGAGACGACAGAGGCGAGGAAAAACTCCCTACAATCAGTTTCTTGTGAATAAAACTCATTGCTCACTCACCTTCTCTGGTTTCTCTGTGAAGAGAAAGCCCTGGTAAAACTTGGTCTCATTAAAGCTGCAGCTGATGAGGGCAATGGCACAGTTGTAAGCAGCACAATGGTATTGCCTCCTCAGCTCCAACAGAGTGCTCTCTCCTGCCATGTTCTCAGTAAAGCCTTCAAAACATGACCTGCCACAGCAATAAGGCAACTCAAAAAATAGCTAAAAGCAAACCTATCCATACTTTTGCAGAAATATCCAACACAAATACAAAAAATTTAAATTTAAAACTTCTTCACCTTCAACAAGGTAAAGCAAATGTACAACAGCAGTTATAGCCCTTGACTCTCAAAAGCAGGAGCCATGAACAGTTAAAAAAGGGGGAAAAAACATATTACTTGAGCAGGTTCTTGGACAGCTCGTTTCCCTCTGCTTTGATGGGGCCACAGAAGGCCTGGTTGATGGCAGAGTCTTTAGAATAAACATCTTCTTTAGGCAGACGAGAGTAAAGCAACTCCAGCAGCTTACAAGAGGCTATTTTCATGATGACTTGGCTCTCAAAAGCAGACTCTACAGACTGAATTCAAAAACAGCTTACTAGTGCACGAAAAACTGGCTACAGCAACAAAAAGCGCAACCATTTAGAATGCGCATTCATGTGCTTCACTCACTTTTGTGAAGCGTGCCTGTAGAGTAGTCATGATGGTGGCCACATTGGTGATGAAGAACTGAGATAGCGCTTTAGTACTGCAGTGAGTGATCAGTGGGACCAGGACCCTATCCAGCAGGCCCATGAGCATCGAGTTCATGGGAACATCTTTTACCTGGAACATCGGATAAACAGTGCAGAGGAGGAGAACTTGGCCTTCGCAGCTTGACCTGTCGGAGAAGGGAATTGTCTTCAAATACTGCATGTGGACACAGATATGCACAAATATATGCTCACGTGGCAGAGCAAGGGAGTATGTCTTTGTCTTACTGTCGAACGATTCTCTGGAAGCATGTCTGAAAGTGGTCTTCCATGATATGCTTTTTATCACGACACAGAACTCTAGCCATTAGCTTCAGCAGGACAGGACTCTGCGACAGCTCCAAGGCATCTAAAAACTGAAGCCAGTCATCAATATCTTATTAGCTATTAAAAATGCACCTCCAAGAGGGGATTTAGCTGCAGCAGTTCTAAAATGTCTCTTGCTGACTGCAGTAATATTCAAGCACTCACTTCTTGGGGGTCAAAAAAAAGTCTCTTTCCACCCATATTTTTTCAGTTTCAAACATTAGCTTAGTTAACCATGACATGTGACAGATCTTTTATGACATTAAAAATAAATGAAAATCAAATATTAAAATCTCTTTTAGGTTTAAAAATAAGACTAAAAACATCACACCGTGCCACACTTGACACAATCATTTCCATGTTTGTTAATGGGAACAATATAAAAAATTATATAAATGACTGGCTTTTCTCCCCCCAGCACAACTGTAAGTGAATCAGTCATTTGCAGCATATCACCTTATGAATGCAGTCCATGTAATTGTTGCACTGAAGTGACCCGCGGGGGAACTCGTCTGACTGCATGGGGAAATGGGCGGCCACTAGAGCTTCCAGAGCCCTCTGCAGCTCCTCTAGAGGGCCGCTGGGCAATTTGGTGAAGAAAGGCAAGATGATCAGGGCCTGGCTCTTTGGAACAGAAAAACAAAAAACACAGCAATAGTCAGATGTTTAAGAGGACAACAGATGGCATGAAAAACCATTAAAAGGGAATAACAGACAGGGCCAGAGTCCAATTCAGCCTAGTGTAAAATTTATTATACATAAAAAGTTGTTCATTACCTTTAGGTTTAAGGGCAGAGCTGTGTCAGTGATTAGAGTGGTGAATGTGGAAAAGACAGCATTAAATGCTGGATGACTGGTGTCTGAGCATACCGAAGAGTCGATCTGTGAATTACAACGACAGACTCATGAAAGACTCAAGAAAGTAAGGTCATAAATATTGTAAATACGTGTCTAGACAACAGAGGCTCACTGATGAGTTTCTGGTACCTGTAAAACTTTAGAAAGCAACGTAAGAATCGAAGTTTTGCTCTCTGGCGAGGAGGCAGGGCTTCCCCACCATGGTTTCAGAAAGTCCCAACCCTTTAATAGTTGCCCAGCCAGCCGAGAGCCCTGAGTCTTCCTGACTGAACGCTCACGGAAACTGTGGTCCAACATGCCATTAAGCAGGACACTAACCTGAAATAAGACAATTATGAGAAATAAGAAAAAAAATATTTAACAAAATGAAGTCACAAAACAACAGGCAGCTCTAGAAATTATTCTGAACAAAATTGCAGTATGTTTTAGTTTAAAAATAATGTGACAGATGCAGCATCTTTCATCAATACAAGACAACAAATGGGATATACAGCAGTCCCCCGTTATTCGTGGTGGTTACGTTACACGAGCACCTGCGTATAATGAATAACCGCGTTGTTGTTTTTGTCAAAAAAATGCCTTAAAATCCCTATTTCAATAGTGTAAACCCTAAATATGCCCCCAGACGTGCTCCCAGAACACTCAGTTTAATACATTACCCTTAAAGAAAATGTAAAGATAAACCCGAGGTTTAAATATGGAAAAGACACGAACAAGAGAGAGACACAGAGCCAGAGAGAGTAAGATAGAGCCAGAGAGAGAGAGCCAGAGAGAGCCAGAGAGAGAGAGAGAGAGACAGAGAGAGAGCCAGAGAGAGAGAGAGAGAGCCAGAGAGAGAGAGAGACGATCCGTGCATTCTGGAAAAGTCACGAACGAGAGCGACAGAGATATAGTAAGAGAGAGTGAGACAGAGAGAGAGAGCGAGAGAGAGACAGAGAGAAAACGAGAGTAAGAGAGAGCGAGACAGAGAGAGAGAGAACGAGAGAGAGAGTAAGAGAGCGAGACAGAGAGAGAGAGAGCGAGAGAGAGAGAGTGAGAGAGAGAGTGAGAGAGTAAGAGAGAGCGAGACAGAGAGAGAGCGAGAGCGAGAGAGAGTAAGAGAGAGCGAGACAGAGAGAGAGAGAGCGAGAGCGAGAGAGAGTAAGAGAGAGCGAGACAGAGAGAGCGAGACAGAGAGTAAGAGAGAGCGAGACAGAGAGAGAGCAAGAGAGAGACAGAGAGAGAGAGCGAGAGAGTAAGAGAGAGCGAGACAGAGAGAGAGAGAGCGAGAGAGTAAGAGAAAGCGAGACAGAGAGAGAGAAAGAAAAAAAGAGAGAGCAAGAGAGGTTTAAAGTCCAGACAGTCATGCACGGGGAGCCAGAGGAACTAAGAGAATATTTGCAGGTTACGCATTGTTGTGAATATTTCCGCGTAAAATGATCAGTTTCACTTTCAAAAAAACAAACAAACAAAAAAAAAAACGCGTGTGACTGGATCCATGAGTCTTTATCCACGTAAAACTGGGGGTTTACTGTATTATATATACTTGCCTATATTCACTAAGGAGAGTAACTACAATGTAATACTAACTTGCTCAGTGCTACTGGAGGAGGGTTCTATGGATAAATTAGACAAAACAGGTGACAATCTCATGCCTATTGTTAAGGATGTGGAGAAACTGTTTTTGTGACTGTTTTTCCTCCTAAAGTAATGAGAACTTTGATAGGATGCATAGCATCACTGCCTCATCTTCTTGATGTACAAGCAGATCCTAAATGAAACATTTTGCACATTGGCCAAAGAGCTACAGTTGTGTTGT
>JBBPDE010000011.1:13849149-13861153 GCA_037974605.1 Nannopetersius ansorgii | reverse complement strand
ATCATCACTGCCCAGCAGTTTTAGAAACTAAAACTAGATATTAAAGTGTGTGTTAAGTGGATTTGTTCTTTGAGTCTTTATTTTTTTTTTACTTTTTTCACACTTCAGAATAAAATCAGTTTTCTTTTATTCTTTCTGCCCAGCAAAACTCTTGACCTAAGTTCGTCGCTTTGTTAACTGCAGCAAGAGAACCTCAGAGAACCTGTTCTGGTCAACCAGCACCTTCAGCCTGGTCAAGAAGGCTCCCAAACATCAGGACACCGTACACATCAGGACATCTGTACATACGCACACCTGTCTATTGTCCATATATCTGTATAGACCTGTAGATGTCCACGTCTGTATATTTGGCCTTCTATATAGCACATAGAACATTTTTATATCTACCACATTTTATATATTATTACCTCACTTCTGTATATCAATGCTATTTATCCCCACCTTTACACTACCTTTATCTGTCCAACTCTTCTGTATATTGCTCTTCTGCATAACTATTTTTCACTGCCCTAATCTGCACATAAGCTGCTCTCATCTGTACATATTGCATATAACTGTACACATTGCATACTATATATATCGCTATATACATTCTGATTAGATACTAAACTGAATTCCATTACCCTGTATTTATACATGTGTATTTATACATTAAAACTGGGACAATAAAACTGCATCTAACATAATCTAATATCATTTCTGCTGATTGGCTGCTGCCGTTTTATGCATATGTGTCAGATGCAGTCCAGAATTTACCACATGAAGTGTCTCGAGTGTTTCTCTTGTTTTTCGTTTTGTTCTTCATAAAGCCATGTATATGTATTACTGTAAATTAAATTAAAAGAGGCTGTTGAGCTCTCCAGTGTCTGCTATAACCGATGGGTCACTACTATACTCCCGTGATTACCCATACATTTTACTGCATTTTTATTTTACAGTGCAGTCTATATAGTGGTAATACTGCTATCTACAGTACAGTGCAAATACAGGTTTACCTTTACATTTTCTTTTAGGGTAATGAATTACACTGAGTTTAAAATGAAGTTAAAGTGTTTGGGAGCATATTTGGGGGCATGTTTAGGGTTTAAACATTAAAAATAGGCATTTTTTATTCATTTTTTGTCCACATTACAACAATGCGGTTTTCACTATACTGTAACAGCTCGGCCAGTGGTCGATAGGGGCCACTGTTTTTGGTTTATTTTTAGGGACTTTTATTTTGACTGTCATGTCTGTTTTTGTGTTCACGTGTCACGTTTTCACCTGCTTTGTGTCTGATCACTACTTATTGTCTGTATTTAAGTTCTGTCTGTGTGGACCACAGGTCATGGGTCCATCACCTCACATGCTTTGTTTCACATTCATGTTTATAGCGGCCCTTGAGCCAGGTTTCTTTTCCTGTTTATTTTGAATAAAGTGCCTGAGAGCATGGATGCCTGCCTGCCTGCCTGTCTGCCTGTTGTTTCCCCCAAGTTAAATCAAGGGAGCCAGTCCACCCGGTCACCCGTGACATACAAGCAAGTACTCTTATAATGTAACCCCTGCAAAAATCACAAACACTTTTTAACAGCACACCAGGTGTTTCCTGCCAGTTTTCACATGTGAGTGCTTTCTGATCATATGGTTTTTGGAGACTAACCGAGCTTGGAAGGTTTTTTTTGTAATAAAATGCTTCTGTCTTGCAGCCCTGTCCCATAGTACAGACATATGGAGAATACAAGACATTGTTGTCACTTGTAGCACAGCCAGTACTTGCCAGAAATTCCCGCAGTTCCTTCAGTGTTGCTGTAGGCCTCTTGGCAGCCTCCCTGATCAGTTTTCGTTTAGTCTTTTAATAAATGTTGGATGAATGTCCAGGTCTTACCAACATCACTGTCATCCCATATTTTCTTCACTTCGCGATGACTGTCTTCACAGTGTTCCATGTATTTTTGTACCCTTCTCCTGACTGAAACCTTTTAACAATGAGAGCCATTTGATTCTGACAAAGCTCTCTTGTTGTAGCCAGCACGTCACCCCCTAATAGTATAGTTCCAATGTTCTGATTATGCTGCCTTGTTGAAAAATGCTATGGAAGTTTGTTATATGTATGCAAATGTGTAAATAATCACAAGGCACCTCTTAGAGGAGCAGTCAGCAGACACTTAATGTGCCCTCTGAATATCTGAAGCAGACTTTCTGCACCATGACAGGAGGGGGGATCTTCCCATGGGGAGGAAAGAGAACAAAACAACAGAAGCTTCAAGTTAAATACAAAGCCCCACAAATACAGTACACTGATTAATAAAGATTTCAATATACATTTATTGTTCATATGGGTACACCATTTTCAAATAAATAAAACTACAATGTTTAATACTTGGTTTACTTACCTGTACCAAGAACTGTTAAATTCACGTGGAACTTATACATCTCTATTTAGCCTTTCCATTAATCTCGCATAAAATACTTTTTTAATATCACCATCTGTATGTTTGCTGAGTATGAGAACGTGGAAGATGGTGCACTGCTGAAACAGCACCGCCTTTGTTCTTTTATTTGGTGTTTCCTAGTCATTCTCTCCGAATGTTGACTAGAAAATGATGACGACTAGGTCAAATGATTAAGTCTGTTATTCAGAACTTATTTGCATGTAGTATACACATTTTTCAAGCATAAGATTATTATGAATCTTGCTGGGGGGTTATTTCTGATCACATATTAAAAGAGATTTCAATTTTACAAAAGAGGTCTTGAATTAGATGAGCACTTCTCATTCTTATTTTCTAATGTGATAAACAGTACTGGCTCTTTCTGGTCTACAAACAGTTTTCTGAGCTACAAAGAATTGTTAAGGGAATTAATGTGAGCTGTTTATCAAATTCGGCTCCATTTCAACATCATGTATTAGGCAGTAGCGCTTGGTACACGGCAAGATATGTCACAATAGGGTCTTACATTAGCCATGTATTGCTTACTACTAGTGTGAGTGCAGTGTGTCTGCGTGTATGTATGTGTGTGTGTTTGCGCACGCACCTAACCTTATCACTGACTAAACGGGAAGTCAGGCCTGAGGCCACCTCTGCAGGGTCTTCTCTTTGCTTTGAGCTTGGTGGGCAAGCTTAGCTGAGTCATGACCAGTTCGAGCAATGAAATTCTAAATGAAGAATAAGGGAAAACAGAGAATGAGAGAAAGTGTTTCAATTGCAGTTAATGTACTTTCAACAACATAAACATGGGATAAAGCAGTTTTATGAGACAAGAGTCACATTTAGAGTAGTGGACAGAGAATGACAAGCATTAATAAAATCTGAGAAATGGAAGGATCAGATTATTTCTTTTACATATTGCATGTACAGAGCATTGTGACAGCAGTTCAAGGTATGTCCACAGGGTGACAGTGTTTAACCTTCATGTGCGCTATCTGGCCCTGCTGCCAGTTGTAGCGTTCTCATCAAGCTCCTCCCTCATCCGCACGTACTGGTCATAATTACCCTTCAACCAAAAACAAATTTGTCTATCACACACACTGCGTTCAACACACAGTTCCTTCAATTCCACAAAATTAACAGTGAGATGATATAAAATAGCTGATGTCTCTGATGAAATCACAAGCCCAGGATCCCCTTTGAAATTAATAACCGAAAGCATAGCATTAACTAGTTTTGAACTGATTAACTGATGTAATTCTGTTTAAAACCTCTGTAGCAAAATAATAAACAGAAAGCAGGATGTGAGAAGCACATCCTTTAGGATTTTAATGTTGAAGGACACTGCGTTTGTTAATATAGACCGAATAATTACTTGGAATTCTCATATTATCTTACAAAGTCAACTAGAACCAGAATATTATGTTATCATCTTTAGGAACTATTTAATGCTCTTCCACCACTGGCTAACTCTCAGACTGTCATCTGTATCAAGTGTGGTACACTTTGCAGGGCAGTAGATGGAGCAAGGGTGATGTTTATTTTTTCACACTGGAGTGTCTGAAAGTGTCTGAAAGCACTCACAGTGTAGTATTTGAGTTTTCTGTAGTGCAGATGGATAATATTGGTGCAAACACCATTCAAGAAGTCTTGGGAGGGTGAGATGAGCACAAGAATTCGCTTGAACCTGTGAAACCGTAAAAAGGCCATCAGAAAGATAGACTGACAATGTTAAACACACATGTCACTGGCATTTAGCCAGAATGCAGTAGTCACTTTGCCCCATGGATAGGTGTTTAGTGTCCATTCTATACACAACAGTTTGTAATCAGAAATCAAATAAGTAAGCACATCTGTTTTATATCACTTATCTATTTGGATTTTGAGGCATGTATGTACTATATATAGTATAAATATACATACACCTCACACAAAGACATAGCGGAGACCCTAAGGGACTGTACTGAGTGTGTGAGTGTCTGAACAGAAGATTAAGACACCACTACAAGCTAAAGTCGCCTTTCCTCTTAGTAGCAATCGACACCAAACATGTTTGGCTGCATTTAGGACTGACCTTTTTTTAGACCAAACAAATGTACACCCCTCCTACTTTGCAAACTTGGTGTGATCAAACCACTTCTGTTATACGATAGTGAGGTCTGGTGGCCGGTTACAAATCAAAATTTCACACAATGAGACAAACACCATTCACTGGGTTCACAGACACACAGCAAACAACAGCTGCAGAGGTGAATTAGGCTGATTCCCACTACTACTCAAAATTCTGAAAAGATCCATTAAATATTGGCACAATCTAAAACACAGTGACCCCTAATCCTGCCACCACAAAGCCCTACAGAGCCAAGAACAGGCTGAGCAGGGAGAAGAGTGGCCTCACCTGGCTGGTTCTTAACCTCAGCACACTAACACACACTAACTCAAGAACACAAACCAACACAATAACACATCAGGAGAAGTCAGACACAAGAACAATCAGACCTCACCAAATTATAACTCTACTGACACAAAACTATATCAGTCACTGGAACACACAAAGACAAAGCAAAATGCAGTGTGAAGCCACCGCAGCACATGGAGTGTGACATTTCTTTTCTGCATTTAACCCATTCACCAAGTGAAGCAGTGGGCGGTCTGTGGGGTCTTACTCTAGGGTGCCTCAGTGGCAGTCCTGGAATCCAAACCCATGACCCATTAAACATTAAACATGATTTGAGAACGGCTGAATCAAGCCTGCAACCCCGTCTTAAAAAGCTGTGCAGTGAAAAACCTGCTCACTGCATTCACTAAAAGTTACAAATATTAAATTCTCACTAATACCTTATTCATCTCTCTTCACAACTTCATGCATCATACATTTGTCCAGCCTGAATGATCGCCATTGGGGCCCCAGGTCGCCACCTCATCCTGGGTCACCTCATCCTGGAAATGTATGCTAATGAGTTTGATGCTATCAAATAAAATCACACCTAGGCTTTTGATAGGTTTGAGAACCACTGCCTTGGAAGGAAATTCCACTTTCTTGTCACCAGTTTGGTGAAGATTTGAGTTGGATTTTATACAGTACACTATTTTTATTTATATTTTAAAGACTATTCATATCATGTTTTGATGTGATCTAAACATACAGACATTTGTGACAAGTGATTTAAACTTTATAAAGTAGTGCAATGTACAATTTTGAGTCAAATTCTAGACTGTTCTTTAACTTTAACTGCACTAATTAATTGTTTCATCCCACTGGGTGTCACTTAAATATTTGTTAAAACAGCTAACAGTTGTCTGATCCGCACGTATGTGTACACGAACGAATATATTTACATTTTGGTAGAGTGTACCTTTTATATTATACTGTTGTCCACTTATTGTAGAATTAATGTAAACGTCTCACCCGTTTATAAAGTGTTTTCTTATCTGTCTATCTCATATCTTACTAGTGCGGAACGATTTATGCGTGTCGTTTGTTTCCTGTGGTGTCCTATTGCTGTGTACACGGTGTGGATGTGTCCTATGTCTGAGAGAAGACAGGAGCTGGATTGGGGACAGTCCACTTCTAGAGACTTTTAACACACAGGACACATCACCAGCTCTATTAAACCAGGACTGTTTTAAACACAGGACAAGACCAGCCTAATTAAACCAAGACAAAACGAGGAAAAACCTCTCTGGATATGAGGACGAGGCTCGGGACGGGACTGGAGAACTGAGAGAGGAAACGAGAAGAGGAGAGGAGACCAAAAGAAAGGAACATATATCCCAAATCCAGCTGAGTTTAAGGCTTCTTGCACCTTGAAGTGGGTGTCCGGGATGATTCAAAATTAAAATTAAATGCTTGAAACATCTCTGCTAGTGAAGGGTGAACCATAAAGACCGGTTGGTTGATATTTGCAGCCATGTTGGGCTTGTTATTACGGTCATCCGAAAGCCGTTTGTCTGAGTAAACTTTAGTTTTCGCAGCATTTCTCTTCCAATGCAGTCAGTTCCGGATATTCATGCTGTTCACGGTTGAATTGAGGAAGCAGAGGAGCTGACTGAGGAACTGAGAAGCCTAAAATGATGTAACGTTACATTTTAGGGACAGGTAATAGTCTTGTTTGTTTTGTTTCACCTTAATCTTGTAATGACAATTCTTGAGAGAAAGTAAACACAGCCTTGCTTCAGCTGCTTATCATGCTTAACATTTCTGGAGTGTGTGTGAACATCTGAGCTCAGTGACCTGCTGTCTCCCCATAGTGGCTTTTTCTTCATGTACAGTTTGTCTGCAAGGCACACTTTTCCTACTGATTTGAATCAGTTGGAGTGGGCTTTTCAACCTGTTTTTTTTTTTTTTTTACCATTCAGAGACAGAAAACGTGTGAGTGAAGACTTGAAGGACCAGGATTAATCAGTAGGACCTCAGTGTGACAGCAGGACCTTCTCCAGCATGCGTCTGTCCACTTTCCTCTCTGTTTTCCGACCTGCCCTTCCTCTCATTTTGGGCCTTTCTCTGGGCTGCAGCCTCAGTCTGCTCATGGTGTCTTGGACGCAAGGAGACACGGACGAGGCCTGCGGTGATGAACTGGTGAATGGTGGTCTTCTTCAGGGCAGTCATGTTGGGGAGCCCCAGGGAGTCAACGGAGGGGAAGGGAACGAAGACTTCCAGCCACGAATTGTACCCTATCACAAAGATCCCAGCAAACCACATAAGAAAGTACTCAGGTAAGTCAAATTCTCCCTAATGTAATTATTTGTTCTTGTGTTTCTTAAAATATTCATAAAGTTATTCTTAAAACAAATATAAATTAAATAAATGCCCCAAACAAGCAGTTTTGAGCAGCCACCAATTGCTTTTTTTTAAGACACCAGGATGATTAAACAATTATGTGCACATCATTCCACATATGTTATTTTATACATTAGACACCTTATCTGCAGTTTTATATCACTTTTATTTAGGCATTATATTTGATTATATGTTCTTGTCTTTGTGACTGGGTGTTCATAACATAAGCGATTTCCTCCAGAATAAAAATTTTTGGATTCTGATTTCATCAACAGCAAAACCCTTCTTTTTTAAAAGATGTGTCCAAACTATTGGTACACTGCAGTGTACAGCTAAACTCCATGAGATCATGATTGTCATTATTGGTAAAACTCCATCATAAATTTGAGTGAAGTAAATGCAGGTTTTAACACAGATTATTAAGTGCACGGTGTCTTAGAAATGTTTTATAGGAAGATTAATAGCATATAGCCTACAACGTGGCTGCACAGCATGTAGAATACTCGTGCCCCAGTATGAGTTTTCAGGGCCCTGCTCAAGATACCTCATATGATAGATTAGTGTTAAGGCCTCTGACTTGAAACAATTTAATTACCTCCTCATTTGGGGAAAAAGCCTTGCCATGTCAGGAGTAATATGATAGGGGTAACTATTTACACTTTATGAAGTGGTATCGGATTTTAGACGAATGTTAGAATTAGGGATGCACCGGTTGCAATTTTCTTGGCCGATTCTGATTACCGATTTTCTTGTAAGTGTGATCGCCTGATACCGATTTTTCCGATACCGATTTTTCCGATACCGATTTTCCCCCCCAGATAACAAAAAATTACAGCTGCTGAATGTAGTCGATGACAACGACACTAAAATGGGTTTCAACTTTTTTAATATAATGTGGTAGTTACTTTCCCTGTTTACTTTTATAATAGTGACATATGATAGTGGCAGCTCTACAGCAAATACAAACAAAAATCTAATTTTCTTTAATATAAAATTTTTGCTTTATGTTTGCTTTAATACATCCAAGTTGTATCCACTACACATTTACAACATAGGTACTGAACATCATTAATTATTGCCATTAACACAAAATATGATCTAGAACATGAAACCACTTGTGAATGAATATCTGGCATTGTATTGTGACTTGATTTGATTTTACTTGATTCAGCACGGATAGTGCTCTAGATACAGACACTAGATCCCAGCACTGCTGGTGTCATCACTGATGTCCCTTTGAGCAAGGCTACCACACACTACTCCCTGGGTGCCCCTCATTGTAGGCAGCCCACTGCTTCACATTGTTCACACTGTGTTCACTTTACTTTACTTTACTGGTTGCTAAAAGCATTTCTATCAACTATGCCCAGCCTGCGTCAGGTATCAGAAGTTAAGTTTGTTTTTATCTTCCCAATGTATTCCCTAATGTATTTGTGAAGTGTTATAATGGTGCTATAGTAAAACTAAATGGTCAAATAATCATTCAGTAAACATTCTTTTTATGCATAAAAGTTGGTAGCCTAGTGGTTAGGGTGTTCCCCCTGTGATTGGAAAGTCCAGGTTCGATTCCCAAGACCGCTAGGCACAGCTGAGGTACCCTGAGCAAGGTACTGTCGTCACGCACTGCTCCCCGGGCTCTGAGTTCGTAGCTGCCCCCTGCTTCATTTGGTGAATGGGTTAAATGCAGAGGTTGAATTTCGTGCTGTTCACACTGTGTGCTGTGGTGTGTTCACGTATGACAGAATGATCACTTCACTTTAAAAATGATTTACTGTTTTCTGCTGAATTTATTGTTACTAATATACACCAATTTAGTCCTGACTAATTCCCAGTCACATGTTGCTACCAAGCTAGGAAGTAGAAGGCATGTACATGCTTCCTCTCAGATGCAGAAAGTGACACCACATCTTTTCAAACAGTCATTAATGCACCATCATTGTACAGCTCAACACACTTGCAGGAGCACCAGGCTTCAATTCTATCACCTAACAGTTACTTTGTTCCCTAGCGTAATGCTAAGGGAGAGGGAGGGCTATCCTACCCACCCAGAGAGTGAAGCCAATTAGGTTCTCTTCGACTTCCGATCATGCAGTCTTACCAAGCAAGGGGGAGCGAGGCCAAATTGTGTTTTTATCCTGTCATGGATGGCTGTAGTTTCACCATGATTCATACCACAATCTCCTGACAATTGGGCCAAGTCTGCAATGAAAAAGGTTTTAAAGTAATCTCTATTTAAGTGGTTTTTAGCAGTAGATCTCCTGATGTTTTCCCTGTAGCTAATACGCTCGGACCTTCTGCCTGTTTTGTGCTTCAGACATAAAAATCTTATAGATCCAAAGCCATAAAACAACAGAAGTAAAAAAAGAAAAAACCCGCAACTTTACGGTTTATATAACGAATACAAAAATGCTTTTGACTCCTCTTAATTTAGAAGAATGAACAAAATCTTGTTTTGTCTGTATCAAAGTATCTTTAAACCCTTAAGCTGATTACTGTTAGGAGTGAGTTCAATTGTTGCAATGTCTACTCTACTCCCTAATCTACTCTAGAGATTTAAGTGTCAATATATCGAACGCAATGTCCTAGATATGTTGGCCAATTATCTAAATGGATCAGCTGATGTGATTACTGTGATTATTAGATGTAATACTTTTCCCACAGATAATTAGTTTTGAAACCACCCAGAGCAGTCTGCCTTTTGTCACCATCATAAAACGTTTTGGCAGAAAACAAGCGTGTATAAAAGAATAAAGAGCAGTAGTATTCTCAGCTAGTGTAACAAAGAGCCAGCATGTATTCCCCTCATCACATTTTTGGGATTCTCCAACAGTCATAATAATGTACAGCTGAGCTCAGGTACCAGACACATAAGGTAGTCAATTCTGAATCGCAGCAGTTGCTTTTGACGGATTATCTTGCCGATGCCACAGACATCAATGGTAGGGATCCCAAGAGAGCATGGCTTCTGCTTTCTCTCTTCTGTCAGAGTCAGCTGAAATAAGTGTGTTGTCTGGCTTTATGTGACTGTTATTCTTCACCTTCCTGGCATGGTAGCTTTTTACTGGCAGAAGGAGTGGCTAGCATGAGGGTATTAGCAAATTAACCAAGCAAAAAACATAATCTATAAAGATCTGAACTGGTAGGTAAAAAAAGGAAAGTTTCATATTATGTTTGTTTTGTCTTCCTCTTTTCCCTGCAGAACACGTTATATTCATACCGAACTTGGCATTCGAGACCATCTCTTGGTGGGCATCCTGAGCTCGCGGACCACCCTCAACACGCTGGGTGTAGCAGTCAACCGCACAGTGGCACACTTCTTCCACCGAACCTTCTTCTTCACAGGTCTCCGAAGCGCTAAAGTGCCTCATGGTATGACTGTCATTGCTCATGGTGATGACCGACCAGTCTGGCTGATGTATGAGACAATACGTCACCTGCATCAGCACCATGGCAACGAATATGACTGGTTCTTCCTGGCGCAGGACGACACCTACACTCAGGCACAGCGGGTCATGGACCTCGTCGGGCACTTGAGTGCAGGGCAGGATCTGTATATGGGACGGGCAGAAGAGTTTATTGGTGGTGACGAGCGTGCCCGTTACTGCCACGGAGGGTACGGCTATCTGCTGTCACGCAGCCTGCTGGCCCGGCTGCAGCCCCATCTGGACTCCTGTCGCAATGACATCCTGAGTGTGAGGCCTGACGAGTGGCTTGGCCGCTGCATCATCGACTACCTCGGTCTGAGCTGTGTGGAAAAGCACCAGGTGAGGTGGAATAGTAGACAGGATGAAATCCTAACTTTGCATCAGAATAAAAAGAATAATCTATAATACTGTTAAATGGGTACTATGGAGAAAATAGTATACAAAATAAAGAGAGTAAAAAAAAAAAGACAGATTGTACATTTCAATCACTGTTAAATGTACTTGAGTAATTGTATGAAATTTTCTGTTTGTTTTTTCCTTTGTCAAAACAGCAGTAACTTTTTTGCAATACATATACATTATAAATTATCTGTTTTCAAACACCAATGTGATTTATTTATTGTTCAAATTTTACAGAATATCCACTTGTTTCAAAGAATTATGAGTGAGAAATGACTGACCTGAAATGACACCATGCTTTCATTGCTGCTGTGACATCCTAGGGGTTCATGTTTGGTTTTCCAGAAACAGTCTGAACACAATGTTTAGAGCTGTTGTGACATTATTATTCATTTCTTTGGACTTTGCATGAAGCACTTTTACAGCTGTACATAAGCTGTTTCAAATGGATGTTATTTGGCTGTATGAAAAGGAGCATCCATGATCCTACAGCTGTGCTTCCAACAGCCCAGTGTATCTATGTGGAGTTGATGTCACCTGTCTAATTAGGAAACCATTACGCTTCGCAGTAAAACTGTAAAAGAAGCCACTCAGAAGAACTGTGTTTTTCACACTAGAGCTCTTCTGAAATGCATTTATTTCCACTTCGTTGAACTGCATCTCAGAAGCATAATTTTAGACTCTGACTGCTTTCAAACAATATTGTAATTATTCTTGTATCACGTCTTATTTTTTCAGGAGATGACCTACCATTACTTTGAGCTACAGAAGAACGCAGACCCTGAGCGTGAAGACAGCTCCCAGTTCAAAAATGCTTTCACTGTGCACCCTGTTGCAGAGCCAACGCTCATGTACCGCCTGCACAAGCGCTACAGCCAAATCGAGCTGGACTGGACCTATTCTCAAATACAGCAGCTGCAGGTGTGTGTGTGTGTGTGTGTGTGTGTGTGTGTGTGTGTGTGTGTGTGTGTGTGTGTGTGTGTGTGTGTGTG